>VDFB02142744.1:72767-222689 GCA_007258455.2 Sequoia sempervirens
GTGGAGATCTGAAAAACCTTAATAGGAATAAGAAACCCTAGAAGAAAAATAGGTTATGTAATATGGGATGGATTAACAAAAAAAATGTTTAGAAAAATAGAATTTCATTAGGATGACCCAAGAAAATATTATCAAATGCATACACATAAGCCCACATCAACCTAGATTAATTAATGATAGTTGAAATAGATAATAAATAATTTGTAACAATTAAATTAGAAAATTAAGTAGTACTAACGAGGGGGTACTTAGCTATGACCAAAGTCTATGTGCTAATAATGGATTTTTTTGAATTAGATTAATGCATGCTAAAAAAAAATTCTTCTCTATCATAAGAATTTCTTGGATTTTATGTTCATCCACTATTTTGTTAGGGGTCATGTTTGGCTATCTAGGTTAGACACATGATCATAGACTCATCATAGAGATTTAGATTTGATATTACATAAAGTAAAACTTTTCTCTATCATCTTCCTAAATAATCGTTGATTTCTTTGTTTCTTCTACTAATTTGAAGGTTGGTGTTATGTAGAAATACCTTGGAAGGTTTTCCTTTCAACACAAGTAGATGTACTCTACTAGATTACATAGATTGAAAGATAGTAGACAAGGAGCCTACAATCACACACACACACACACACACGCACATTATTTACTTGTTTTAAAACATTAAATATAAATACCAAAGAGGGGGCTACTTAGCTATGGTTGAAGTGTGTGTTCTAATAATTACATTTTTGAATTAGATTAATGTATGTTAAAAAATGTTTCTTCTATATTATAAGAATTTATTAGACTTTATGTTCATCCTCTACTTTGTTAGGAATCAAGTTTGGCTATCTAGGTTAGACATGTGATTGCAGACTCATGATAGAGCTTTAGATTGACCTTCCACAAACTAAAACTTTGCTCTATTGTCTCCTTGAATAATCTTGATTTGCTTTGTTGCTTTTACTTATTTAAGGGTTAATGTTATTTAGAAATACGGTGGAAGGGTTGTCCTTTCATAAAAAATAAACATGTTGTGGTAGATTACAAAGATTGAAAGATCGTAGAAATGAAACCTACAATGACATATACATACTATTTACTTCTTTCGAAACACCAAATCCAAATATATCACTATTGAGTGATTCTTTAATCCTTTAAAGTAATAGAAAATGCTTAAAAAATTGATGAATGATGAACTTAATACAATTAAATAACATTGAATTAACAGAACAGCTGTTTCGGCACTTGAAAACGAAAAAATTGAGGCCAACCAACCAAATATTTATGAGGTGGTTGGAAAATATAAAATATTACGACTTCTTTCATTTAAAATTGCGTATTTGGCATTGACTACATTTTGAAACAAGACTGGTGGGTATTTTTGTGCAAAACAGCCTACAAATATACGCTTTGCGGCAGAAGCCAGAGTATAGCAGAGCATCTCACGTTCTATCCTAGATTTCTGTGTATACATGAAGTTGCGTATTTCCTCAAAGCTTCCTCCGTCATAGGATCTCCTGTGGGTTTCCGTAACATCGCTATACCCAGAGTGCTGCTCTACTCGGCATCAGCCATGGCCTACATACAGAACGCACTATGTTGGTTTCTTTCTGCTCTTGGACTGAGCGGGCCGCCACAAGACGAGAGCTATTTGTGGCAAGAATTACCAGAAATTCCCCCCACATCAGGGGAGATGATTAAATATAGGTTGCCTGTCATTACACTCCGAGATGTTGCAGAGAAGGTGATTGAGAGCGAAGAGGATCATGTGTGTGCAGTCTGCTTGAGCTCTTTCGAAGAAGATGACGAAATCCGAGAGCTGTGCAATTGCTGCCACATATTTCATAGGAATTGTTTGGATAAATGGATTGATAACCATCACCATACCTGCCCTTCCTGTAGATGTCCTCTGCTTCCACCACCTGAACTTTCTGTTGATGGAGATGAGCTGTTTCGAAAATTATCTCCTCAAGGTTAGAATGTTTTATTTCTGAGCTTTTTACATGATAAATTTTAAGTTTAGAGTTAGTAGAACGAAATCTTGAAATTCTAAGACTGCATTTAAGAGTGTTGGTCGATCGGGTCAGTTATACAACTGAATCTCATTCAGATAGTGTATTCGACAATTACGTACAGATCGTATGTTTTTCTTCCATCTTTTTTTTCATTGCAGTTACTACTGTTTGGAAATCTATAGAGAATTTTTATATAATTTTTACATAAAATTTCCCGTTTCTCGATTAGAAATGTTTCCTACCAATCGTAGATTCCGTTTGTTTCATGGTTTTATTTATTGAAAGAGAACTTTTGGGTGTCAACAAAACAAATCATTTTTAGCCGATAGGCTATTTATTGTGGGCACAGCACATCAGAAAAGCCTCACGCCGAAAATCTCACACCGGAGAAAATTTCACTGATGCAGAAAAAATTTGCCGACCTTGCTGATCTCGCCGATCTCGATTTGTTAGGGACCCGTAATCTTCTACATCTTGACGAGTAAATTCTTTGTTTAAAAGCATCAACTGTTTCAATCCTCAAATTCTTTATTTTGCAGTGTAAAAAATCATGATTTTGGATTATTTGGTTTCGCAAGAGCGATCCTTCGCACAAACGAATAGGTGCAGGTGCTCTGGTGTAGGCAGTCTTCGTCCTCGAAAGAGATCACGAAGAGAAATGGCAAGGGCAGGTAGATGCCCTCGCTCCCACCTGGATTTTCTTCAAATACCATTCCGTAGAGATTATGGTCGACAAGGTGGACGGTTCGATCTTCGTGGCTGTCTTTGAATGAACTGAAAACGAAAAACGCCAGGCCAAAATTTCCAGAGCCATCGTGGCCTTTAGAGGATCAATTTTAATGCCTAAGACAGTGCGCACAGATCTAAAACTCGATCTGGTTCTCATAATCAACGCCCTACACAAAACACACAAAACCCCCAAATTTGACTTTTCCCTAGGCGCCGTTACATCCGCCATTGCAAAGCACGGGCAATGTAAAGTTTGGGTTCTCGCCAATTCTTTGGGCAACGCCTGTGCCATGCTGGCATCGCGAAAAATTCGTGAAGATGAAGATCTCATTTTGGAAAGCCATTTTTTCAATCCTCCCTTCGCTTCGACATCGATCAAAAGAATTAAAAACGAGAAACTGAAATTTGGTAATGCATGCCACACACGACTTTGTGACGGTTGGCTTGGCCATCGTCGTCAAAGGCAAAACACGCAACGCCTCAGAATGTGACGCCTTTAGTTAGCTGGGCAACTGGATTCCCAATCTGTATATGAATCCTGCAAATGATATCTCTTCCAGCGATGTTGGTTGCTTTGGGAACAAGGAGAGAATGCAGGGGATGCGTGTGGCCAGGATTGATAATATTGTTGCTCGGCATTCGATTAATGAATCGATTATGGTTGCTTTTGGGAAGGAGTCCAAAGCATCGCATTTGATTCCTTAAGTGAGAATGATGCTGAATTTCGGGCCGTTGCTTGCTTTTAAGAGGGCGTCCATTTCTTCCTCGTCGTTTCTAGCTACACAATTTGACCGCCCCAGCAAATGGAATGCTTGCCAGTTTATCAGCACAGACGGCGCCATTTGGGGTTTGGAGACATTATCCCAGCTGATCCGCGGCTACAATGCCATTTCCTATTACACACCTTGGAGGGCTATCTCTTTCTCTTTCCTTCCAACTCCTTTTAGAAAAGATTTGAGAACGTTCATGTTAGCAAGTACAGCGCTGGGGTTACTGTCTTTTCAAGCAACCCCAAAATCAGGGCTGCTACGTTTAAGAGGAAACCCAAAATTATATCTTTGCAATCTGCTTTTGAGAATTTATTCAGATAAACAAATCAACGAGACTGGAAATTCTGTCTATATTGTGCAGAGGAGAAATCCATTACCCGACTGACTAGTTGAAGATGAAGTTAAGTCTGTGATACATATGGTCACATATGGATCGTCTGTTCTTCTGGTATTAAAAAGGGAACCCCATCGTCTGGTATTAACAATGGAGGATCTGATACAACCCCATCGTCTGGTTATATGGGAGTTGTTTCAGGACGGTGATAAGTTGCTTTGGAAGTGAAAAGAATTTGCAAGGATGCCTTCAGCTTCTTTCTCTCGACTTTTTGTTGGAGATAGGTGGATCCGGGAGTGCATTATAGTGGGAGATTACTTGCATTGGCATTGAAGATCGTTTTGTGAAATGTAATAAGGTGGTTGCAGATAATTTGAAGGAAGGATTTTGGCGATGTCTTCCTCACCGTGGAAGGAAAAAGTTTCGTGCAATGTTGTCATTTGAGCCCAAACTTGTTTTGCCCCAATTTTTAATATGATTTTGTATCAAAACTGAGAATATGATGGATTGTGAGATCATGGCAAAAACTGTTATGTACTGGATTTATTTTCCAAATCTTCAACTTTTCAATAAAATTGAGAGAATGCTGAGTTACAGGAGAGTAAAAATAAACATCACAGTGGTTAGTTTTTGTTTTTAAAATAGATATAATCTGTACAAATGTCTTAATATAGATATAATTTTCAGTTATTTTATTTATTTAAAAAATATTTTACTTTATTTATATCATTTACTTTATTTATATCTAAATAGTTATTAAAAAGAAGGAAGCCTTCTTTAATATATTAGCTAACTCTTTATTGTTCTTGATCATTTATATAATGACAAAGTTGTTTATAATTGTGCCAATACTAATTAATTCATTTCACATGCATTGAAGGGAACATCTGACAAGGGCTCTTTCCTTTCGAGACTAAGCGACATATCAATGTAGTGCCTTCATTGTTGAGTAGTTGTTGGTTTGGATAGGACAAGGGGAATAACTACAAGTGACCTGCATGCACCTAACATTTTTTGTTTCATTCTCAAGACCTTGCTTAATTATGCTAACAAGTCGAAATGCTTGATGTTGAATCTAATTCATTCCAATGGTGTGATTTCTTGAAATTTTGTTTGAATTTGCACATTGCCAATATGGCAAGTTGAAGTTGTGACCATTTGTGAAGTTTTTCAGTAAAGGATGGAAAATTTTAAGTAAATTTTTAGTTTAGCATGGAGATTGTGAGTCATAGAGAATAAATTTATTTATTACTTGTTGATGTAAATTTAGGTACCTTTGTTAAGAATTTTCCTAAAATGTAGATATTCTAAATTTGGCAAAAAAATGAGTTCAATATAGTAAAGATCCATAAAATGTTTGTGATGGAGGCTTCTTTGATAATAATGGTTGAATTTGAAAAATTGAGTGATTTTTGTTAAGTATTTGAGGGGAGAGTAATCTTTGTGCATTATTTGCTAATTTGGGGTAGTTGATTAAATATTTTTAGGAACAAATAAAATATAGCCTATACTTGGTGTGGCTGAAGATTTTTATTTAAGTTATTACATAATTATGAAATAGGGAAGATGATTTGTTTGATCTTGTGTATTGAGTGAAAGAGACATTTAATGAAATTGAAATATCATGTGCAAAAAAATAGATTACATAAAAATTATCCTAACTATATTATGTTAGAGGTGCTTCCCATCTACAACCAAAGCATGGTAACCTATACTTTATGTGGTTTTTCTTCACATAGCATTGTTTCTCAAGATTTGATTTTCCTTAAGCCTAGGAAATTTGAGTTTAAATCTTTCTTCCTACTATGAAATCTCTTATGTGAATAACTCATGGATGCAAACAACCAATAAATTGGGATATTGAAACACCTTAAGATTATGTGATAAACATACAATTATGTTTGTTACGTGATTCAATTAAGCAAAATTAAGGGAAGCATGCAAAACAATACACAAGTGACAACACATGAGCCATGAATTTATGTGGGAAATCTTTATGGGATAAAAATATATCAAAAATATATTAACAATTACATTATTCAAGAAATTAATTCCAATACAATAGGTTCTCTTTCACACAATATCAATCTATAAACTAATAGCATATAACTTGCAAAACAAAGTTTTCCACCTTCAAGATTCAACCATATACAACAATGTAGACAAGTGATTCTCAAATTTCTCTGGAAACTCCGTTTCCTTGCTATGTTCTCTAACACCATCTCCCCCCCTCAAATTGAACTAAAAATGATTTGTGTTGAGTTGTCCATCCAAATAGTTAATTTGCAAAGTACTCGACCTTCCACTGATCCAGACAAGAACTTACACACCTTTGCAAACTTATTTATATCTATATAGGTATGCATTATTCTACAATTTGCATTATAATGATTATGTAAATATTTTATTAATGTACTAAAATTAAGAAAATATATCTAAATGGTGTCAAATTTGAATCTTTCCATTAAGCTATAATATAGACATATAGTACTAAGCATGGAAAAAATTAATTAATAAAACTTACATTTAATTGTTTTCAAGCATACAAAACTATAAAAGAAAATGGTGTCAAATATGTATCTTTCCATTAAGATATAATATAGGCATGCAATACTAAGCATGAAAAAAATAATTAATAAAACTTACATTTATTTTTATTCACATCAATAAAACTTAGGTTTTTTTTTTCAAGCATACAAAACTATAATTACAATACTATCAAGGCAAGTACTAGCCACTATGGGACACATGTTTCTATTTCTTTCAAGGAAGTTGGAATGGTGAAGATTTTAGAATCCTCACCACATAATAGTTATGATATTTAAAATAAAGTATTACATTAAATAAAATATTTTAATATAAATATCAATTTTTTTTTTTTTAAATGTTATTTAAAATATAATTTCCACAAAATTATGTATTTTTAAAAAATATTTTTAATAAATATTATTTTATAAATATAGTGTTAAATTTAAATGATTTATATTTAAGTTTTATATTGAAAAAATATAAATTTTGTTATATAAATTAAATTTTAAAATTAAAGATTATTAAATTTGGAAAATATTTGATCTATATATTTAATATTAATATTGTAATGTAAAATTAGTGGTGGTTTTCGTCGGTGAATTGTTGGCGGTGGATTTGTTGTATGCCAAAATTAATATACTTTTAAATATGGATTTTTATTTAATTTTGGATTAATTTTGATCAAATATCTTAATATAAATATATATTAATAAATGACAATTTTTGTGTATGTTTGAATCATGACAATATTTTTCTTATTAATTTCATTTGTATTTATATATATCTAATTATATAGTATCTATCCATATTAGCAACTATTTTCATATATTCATTCTCTACCTCAAATTTTTCATTAGAACACATCCATGCACGAACAAACACATACTCTCTAACATATCAACATACATAGAGTTTTCTATCAGCTACTCCTTGAACCTCCTTTAGGTGCAAGTGCTAGTTTAATTTTTTTTTATTGGATTAAGCTAAAACGAATCATTTTTACACCGCTTTCCAAAAATGGTAGTATGCAACATTGGTAAAATAAGAAATTATATTTTGTCATATATAAGGTAATAAATGTGTTTTCACATGTAAAAAAAATTAAAATGGTATATTTTTCTATTGTCACTTTCACATGATGCTATTTTGATTTTAAAGTAAGGAGTCATAAAATTTTGATATTAAAAAAGAAAGGGCAGTTTTCCATTTCCTACTAATTTGATTTGAACAAGAGGATCAAATATTTCATAATAAATTTTTATTAGTAAAAATAAGATAAGTATTATATTTTTGAATGTAAATGAAATTGTAATTTTTTACATGTAAAAAGATATAAGTGTACTATCACTTTCATGCAATGGTATATTGATTTAAAATGAATCATGGTGTTTTGATATTAAAGAATAAACAGTGGTTTCTCGTTTTATAAGTGAATAAATGTAAATAGAATATTTCTTATGTAAATAATGTGTAGATTATTTTAAATCTTTTCAAGTAATTTTATATTAGTAAAACTAAGATAATTATTTTATTTTTGAATATGAATGAAATTATAATTTTTTACTTGTAAAAAAATTGAAAATGATATATTATTGTATCATCACTTTCATATGATGAAAATTTTGATTTAAAAGAAATCACGATGCTATGATATTAAAGAAGAAAGAGTGGTTTCTCACTTGGGAAGATAATAAATGTATATTGAATGTTTCTTATGTAAAATAATGTGTTGGTTATTTTAAACAATTCAAAGTAATTTTTTATTAGTAAAAATAAGATAATTAATATATTTTTTAATGTGAATGAAATTGTAATTTTTCACATGTAAAAAGTATAAAATGATATACTCATGTACCCATGTGACTATTTGAGGTAATTTTGTATTAGTATAAATAAGATAATTATTATATTTTTGAATGGGAATGAAATTATAATAGTGAAATTTGTATATTTATGTCATTTTCAATTTAATTTTGTATTTATTCTCAGGTAATATTTTGATATACATACATAGTGATAAGTATCATGATTTTGTGTGAATCTAGGTTTGTTCTCTTAACCTTTTATACATTTAAATCAACATGCTCTTATACTTTCACCTTATCTCTCTGGGGATGGTTGAGATCTTTGTCTATGGGGGACTTACTCCCTTCTATACCTTTCTTCTTTCTATATCTTTAGGTTTTCTTGACAACAACTTACATGGGGGTCTCTTCTCCATCAGTGGTACCTCTAATAGAGAGATTGTAGGCCACCATTAAGTTCTTCAATAAGGCTTTCTTCTCGGGCTACCTCCAGGCCAAGGGGCCTCTCCCTATTATCTAGGTTTACATACACCTAACTAGGGGTTTGTATTATCTTTCCTTTAGTTCCTCCTAGAGGACAATCATCAACTTGAGTGTCCACTTCAATATTCTCTTTGAAGTATTTTGAATTAAAAGTATATAATTCTTTGGCTAGTTTAGGATTGATATTGAATTGAGTTCTTTAGGTTGCCTCAGGCTTAGGAGAGCCAAATGTTTTGCATTCAGTTTTAAATTACCATATTATTTTCTAGAGTTTATTAGAGTTTTAAGCCCAGGCCCCTCTATTCCTTCCTAGTGTGTATTGTTCACCTTATGAAGAAGAGAAGTCGAGTTGTCCTCAATGGTTTCAGTTAATGGATTAGTTTCTGCCATGTCAAATTTCCCACTAGGTGGGGAGTTATTTCTAGTTCCCTTCTAGAAGTTGGAGCTTGATGGGGAGAATCTCTTATCAAGCCATTGTGGAGTGGGGCCCGATTGAACAAAGTCCCCCATATTATTTACTTCATTCTCTACCCAACTCTCCATTTTAGAGGGCTATCGATTGCTTTTATTATTCGTGTTCATTCCATTAGGGGCAGGTTTGGAGTTATTTATGTTTCTTATTAATACACATTTTTTTCTAATATGGCCTTTGCATTTGCAAAGATAACACACATTTAGCCTTCCTAGGGTTTTAGTTTCACAACACACTTTACCAGATTTCAATTGAATCTCTATAACCCTGGGAAATTCCTTACACAGAGATAGAGAAATCAACACCCGTGCATCAAAGTGTGGTAATAGAGTCTTGGTATCATTAATTTTTAGAACATTCCCATATGGCTCTAGGAGAAGTGGAACAAATTTCCAAAACCGAGGAGGAACATGTTTAATAATTAACCATCTAGGGCTAGAGAGAGCCAACACCTCATCCTCCACGGCTTCTAGATTCCAAGCCAGAGCTCGAAAAATAACCATGCCCACATTCTAGAAATGTTTCTTAACAGCCTCTACTTGGGAGGTATGATTATTAAAGAAAATAATATAACTAAATATCTTTAAATATTAAGACAACATTGAATTAGCAAAACACGAAAAATTTAAGGCCAACAAACTAAATTTCCATTTGAATATCGGAAGAGGTGCACTTGAACGTCCTAAAAATATTTATGAGGTGGTTGGAAAATATAAAATATTATGACTATTTTCAATGAAAATTGCGTGTTTGGCATTGACTACATCTTGAAACAAGACTGGTGGGTATTTTTTTGCAAAACAGCCTACAAATATACGCTTTGCGGCAAAAGCCAGAGCATACCAGAGCATCTCACGTTCTATCTTAGATTTCTGTGTATACTTGAAGTGGCCTTTTCCCTCAAAGCTTCCTCTGCCATGGGATTTTCTGTGGGTTTCCGTAACATCGCTATACCCAGAGTGCTGCTCTACTCAGCATCAGCCATGGCCTACATACACAACGCAATATGTTTGTTTCTTTCTGGCCTTGGACTGAGCAGGCCGCCACAAGACGAGAGCTATTTGTGGCAAGAGTTACCAGAAATTCCCCCCACATCAGGGGAGATGATCAAGTATAGGTTGCCCGTCATTACACTCCGAAATGTTGCAGAGAAGGTGATTGAGAGCGAAGAGGATTATGTGTGCGCAGTCTGCTTGAGCTCTTTCGAAGAAGATGACGAAATCCGAGAGCTGTGCAATTGCTGGCACATATTTCATAGAAATTGTTTGGATAAATGGATTGATAGTCATCACGATACCTGCCCTTCCTGCAGATGTCCTCTGCTTCCAGAATCTGAACTTTCTGTCGATGGAAATGAACTGTTTTGAAAATTATTTCCTCAAGGTTAGACAGTTTTATTTCTGAGCTTTTTACATAATTAATTTAAGTTTTAGAATGACTAAAACGAAATGTTAGAGGTTCTAAACCTGGACTTAACAGTCTTGTTAGATCGGTTCAGTCATGCAACTGATTCTCGGTTGATTAAATTAGATATTAATTACATAAAATTTCCCGTTTCAAGATTAGAAATGTTTCCTACCAATCGTAGATTCCGTTTGTTTCAAGCTTCTATTTATCGAAAGCGAACTTTTAGGTGTCAAGGAAACAAATCATTTTTTCATCGCTTTCAAAAAATTGTAGTATGCTAAGTTGATCGTAAAATAAGAAATTATGTTTTGTCGTATGTAAGGGAATAAATTCGTTTTCACATGTAAAAAGATTTAAACTGGTATATTTTTCTATTGTCACTTTCACATGATGCTATTTTGATTTAAAAGTAAGGAGTTACAGAATTTTGATATTAAAAAATAAAGGGTGGTAGGTAATAAATGAAAATTGGATTTGATAGAAAGGATCAAATATTTCTTTTTTTTAAATAATGTCCGTTTTTCATTTTGTAAGGCAATAAATGGAAATCTAATTTGATAGAAAGGATCAAATATTTCTTATGTAAAATAATGTGTATTAGTAAAAATAAAATATTATTATATTTTTGAATGTGAATGAAATTGTAATTTTTCACATCTAAAAAGACATAAGTGTAGTGTCACTTTCATGTGATGGTATTTTGATTTAAAAGGAATCAGGGTGCTTTGATATTAAAGAACAAAGAGTGGTTTCTCATTTTATAAGGGAATAAATGTAAATAGAAATTTTTTTATGTAAATAATGTGTAGATTATTTTAAATCTTTTCAAGTAATTTTATATTAGTAAAAGTAAGATAATTATTGTATTTTTGAATATGAATGAAATTTTAATTTTTCACTTGTTAAAAAGTCTAAAATGATATATTATTGTACTATCACTTTCATATGATGGAAATTTTGATTGAAAAAGAATCACAGTGCTTTGAAATTAAAGAAAAAGAGTGGTTTCCCACTTGGGAAGGGAATAAATGTATATTGAATATTTCTTATGTAAAATAATGTGTAGGATATTTTAAACAATTCAAAGTAATTTTTTATTAATAAAAATAAGATAATTATTATATTTTTTAATGTGAATGAAATTGTAATTTTTCATATGTAAAAAATATAAACTATATACTCCTATACCCATGTGATAGAATCTTGATTTCAAATGAATCATGGTGCTTTGATATTAAAGAAGAAAGAGCGATTTCCCATTTCTTTTAGGAATAAATATAAACTGAATATTTTTTTATGTAACATAATGTGTAGGTTATTTGAAACTATTTGATGTAATTTTTATTAGTATAAATAAGATAATTATTATATTTTTGAATGTGAATGAAATTATAATAGTGAAATTTGTATATTTATGTCATTTTCAATTTAATTTTGTATTTATTCTTAAGTAATATTTTGGTATACATACATAGTGATAAATATCATGATTTTGTGTGAATCTAGACTTTTTCTCTTAACCTTTTATACATTTAAATCAACATGTTATACATTCATCTTATTTTCTCGCTTATTATACCTATCTATGCACCTACCTCAATTTAGTTATTTTCACCTATATTTGATTACTATACCATTCTAGGATGAGTTTGCAATCTTGAGGGTGAAATTACAATCACAAACTTATTTGTAACAAATTTAAAATTTCATTATTTGTGAAAGATGACAAAGTTTGAGAGAATTGTGCAATTGTTGGCCCATTTCATAGATTCTTTTTGGATACATCAAATGATAACCATTAGGATAGTGAGATGAATATGAAGATAAAATATAGATTTACATCAATGAATACATCCTAAACTTAGAAATTACTCTAATAAAGTAGATATTTTGTGCAAACTTCTAAGTAGTTCACTAAATTTGGTTAGGGAAAATTGAAAAATTTGTAAAGATTGTCATATTTCATGCAATATTTTTAGAATATAATAACTTCCAACTAAAATTCAAATTGGGCTACCACATTTATTATGTCTATATTCATTTTACTTAAAATAATTTGTGTCACAACTATTCTTGTTTGAATGTATTCACTAGATATGCATATAGAATCACTTTAGTGTTAATTCACAAAAAAATAAGATTATGTACAAAACAAATGTTCTTACCACTTCTACTCACACAAATATTTTTTTTGTATATTTAAAATTATAATTTTGCAAATCTAAATATCTATTTCAAATAATATTAATTTTAAATATTTAATTATCATTTATATTTTGTTTCTTATCTTCACTAAAAAATCAATCACACCTAAATATAATGTTAATTGTATTCAAAAGAAAAGAAAAAAGTTACTATTTGTCAATAAAATAGAAAAAAATATGATGAAATGGAAGATTATGTTTCATGAGAATATAATATATACTTTTTTTTATCTCAATTCAATTGTTAAGATAAATTATGTATGTCTGTAAACTTCTCATCTCTACCAAGAACCACAAAAATGTGGGGCGACTTTAGAATGACCTTTCTTGCACCAACAAATAGATAAATATTTGGGCTTATAAACAAATTGATTCTTAGTCACGGTGATCAGGGACATGGCACCTTGCGAGCGTCCAACAAGCCACTAAAGAATTTAATCAATCCTACTAGGGGCTCTTATAATATTTAAGGTAGTACCCCATTCTAAAAAGACATTGTACGTCTAAGGCCTACATACCATTTGACTTGAAAATTTAGTCTTATCTTTTTATATATTGGCCCAAGTGAAAAACCAGTTGGAGTCACCTTCGAGTTCTCTTTTTGGATGTGTATCTTAGGCAAGACCCTCTAAGGGTAAACAAAAGGGAGCAAGCACATTTTTACTTCGATCAATCTTTGTTTACATGAACAAAGAGAGAATACACGTGATATAATCCACTCACTCTAGCAAGATTTTGTTCAATTTTAAGAATCCAAATTGAAGTGTGGAGGCAATCACTTATACAACTTAATATCACCAAAAAACTTTTGATTCTCAAGATCACCGTGACGCGTGAGAGAAGCACATATGCCCTCTAAGTGATATTAATTTGTATAAGAGATTACAAAACACAAAATGAACATGTTCATTTTATCCTTCAAAGCAAGAACGAATTTTTTTAAGCACCAATATTGAAGTGTGAGATTTGCTTGTTCAATTTTAAAACCCCAAAACAAACTTTAGTAAGTTCCTAAGGTTTTTTTAAATCCTTTTGATTTGTTCTTTTTAAGCCCAAATGAAAATTATTGAGTCCTAAAATGCTTGAAACTGACAAATTCCTTAGAAATCAGAGTATAGGTGCTCCCCAAAGTGTTTAAAAACACTTGATACAATAGAATGATGATGCCATAAGAAGCCTTTTTTTTGTTTCCTCCTTCCCCTTTGAATCACTCCAACCTATGAAAACTAGTTCAAACTACAAAAACAGAGGCCAAACACCAATTAGAAGTTAAGGTGATCAAAATGAAAAAAGCACATGTTAAAAAAATTTGAAAACTGCCGTTTACCCCACCCCAACGGTGCAGTCTACAATGGCGATGTAGTTTGGAGGATGTCAGCAGTGCTCTGGTGAGACCAGTGGTGCTCTATGGAGGGATAATGAGTGCAATTGTGGCACTATTTTACCTAACCGTGGACTTTGGAGTTTGAGATGGCTAGGCCGAGTGGAGAATGAATCGAGGGGCATGATTTGGAGTTTGAAAGTGTCACCAAATAGCATTTTTGGATTGATAGTAGCAGAGTTTGACTTTGTCAGTGGTGCACTTTCATGTAGACACATAAAAATTCAAAAAACAACAGAATTTGATTGAAAAAAATTGTTA
This sequence comes from Sequoia sempervirens, assembly GCA_007258455.2. Lineage (NCBI taxonomy): Eukaryota > Viridiplantae > Streptophyta > Pinopsida > Cupressales > Cupressaceae > Sequoia > Sequoia sempervirens. The sequence goes on from VDFB02142744.1 coordinate 87,149, forward strand.
ATTTCTTCAAATCTACCCTCCTAGAGCCAAAATGTGAATGGTGATCATAGACCTACACAAACACAAACAAACAACACAATATTAGTTCATTATGCAAGTTAAAATCATCATTTCCCATAAGATTCATTTGAAATGCAAAGAACAAGAAATAATATGAAGAAAACAAATAAAAGCTATCAAATCTTATTCAATGCTCAAACTCTCAATCCCATGGGGGGATTGGTGATATTTTGATGTAGAAAAAAGCCCTTTCCGAATTCCTAGTCAAGCTTGATGATGAACTTTGAAGATTAATGCTCCTTGATGAAATTTCTCCATAACCTTGCTATGAAATGATGAAAAACTATGAAAATGGATGACAATGGATGAACTTTGTTCAAAATATGAAGATAATGATGTTGCATGAAGTTGCGTCCCCCTGAAAATGAATATGAGAGCCTTATATTTATAAAAGAGAGAGATGGAGGAATAGGAAAAATGGATGAATGTGGAATCAAACACCAACCAATAGCACAATGCCACTTGTCAACATGTGAGTGGACAAAGTTGAAGCACATTTTGATGAATGTGCACATTAATGCAATTAGGTGGAAATTCAAAATTGGAGAAGTGACAAGTTGGAGGGAGATGAAAGATGAATTTAATGCCACTTAGCTCAAGAAAAAGACATGTAAGAGGCCTTTAATGCCTTGTTGGATGGACAAGTCCCTTTTGGGGGGTGATTTCAAATTTGAAAGATATTCCATCTTTGATGCCCTTTTGAATGAAAATAGGAGATTTATAAATTAATTAAATTGATTTTCATGAGCAAGTTGCAAAATCTAAAGGATTTGAGGGATTAGTGTTAGCATTAATCCTGATTTGATTAACTTAGATGAAGATTTGCTAATTTGACATTTTGATTTAGATTTTAGGATTTAAATAAATCAAAATGAGAGTAATGATGAATTTATACTTAATTAAATAAAATTTGATTTATTTAATTAAAGAGGATGGTGTTAGATTAAATCAAATAAATATTAATTTATTTAATTTAAAGGATATTGTTGTGCCCTTAGCACACACGCCCCGTTCGGAACGGGGACCCTCTTTTCTTTCACCTTGCCAGGTCTTTTGGGGCCACCTCGTTTTGCGTGCCCCTCTTTTTTGATGTTTCGCATGGTCGATGTTGCTCGAAGGTTTCATCATAAATCAACCATGCCTTTGCTTTTGGGTTTTTGCTGCCCTCCGAGGGCCTCGGGGGTCTCTTTGGCATTTTGGCTCTGGACGGCCCTAGGCCCCTCCGGGCCCGGGCCTCCAGGGTTCCCTTATCGGGCTTCCCCTTTGCATTTGCTGCCCTTTGCGACATTCCCCAGGCGTCTTTCCGCCTCTCGGGGCCTGCCCTGCCATCTTCCGTTCAAACTTCATTGGAGATTTTTGGGCGACGTCTGCCCCTTCGGACCCTGGTCCTCGGAAGTATGTGTCCGTGTCCGGACTTCCGTCCCGGGATCACTGTCGGTGACGGCGACTCTCCAGCGGCCGCCCGCCCTTCGAGCCCCGAGATGCTGCTCACCGCCACCGTCAACCATGCAGCACGAGTCTCTCGGCGGCGAACCCCTCGCGGCTTCCCGCCCTTCGGGCCCCAGATCTATTTTTGCCGTGGCCGTTCAAAGTCATTGAAAGTCTTGCGGTGGCCATCATTCAACGTCTCTCCGGTCTCCAGGTCCCAGAGTCTCTGCCGCCGCCGCCGACTTGATTTGAAACCCACTAACTTTTTGGCGCGGCTGTACCGGCATTAATGAGTGCATTAATGGCGCCAGGGGTATATAATGCCTGGCCTGCCAAGTTATTATCACATTGCGAATTGGAGCGAATTGCAGAGCCACGCGACAAGGATCCCAACACCCTCATTTGCCTCATGATCATCTGCGTTCGCATCGCTCTGTCGATCCCCGGTGAATTCCGTGCCTCCCTGCTTAGCGTTTTCGAGGTAAGTCGTCACCGTCTGCCCACCCATGAATTTTTGTCATTTTGGGGAAATTTAATAAATTAAATAAATGGTCAAAACGAAGCAAATGGAAGAACACCCCATGGCGCCCCTTACCCATGTGTTAAAAATCTACTAAACCAATTGCAATGGCCCTCCTTGCCGATTCGGAGCTTGCCCGCTGCGCGACTGTTCTTCATGCAGGGCAACTGGCCCCCTCGGGCCCGGTCCCCTCTTTCACCGTCCCATTTCGGGGCATGGTATCATGCTAGCGACGGTTCTCCTCGCCGGGCCCGGGTCATCGGGATTCCGTCCCTGGATTGCTTGTTGCGTTTCGCCGCGCCAAACTGCCCAAGCCATCCTACCTCACGACGCTCGGACCCCGATCTCGCCTTGACTGTTGAATTGAAACTAGGTTGTCCTCCTTTTGTGTGCTCGGGCACCGAATATCGGGGTTCCATGGCCGTTTTTCTGCCATTTGGCCAGACGGGCCTCTGTGGCGAAGTCCCGTCTGCCGTCCAATCTTCGGGTCCCGGGCTTCCCTTGGCCGTCTAAATGTAGCCTAAACTTTGCCCTGCCCTGGGACCCTCCGGGCCCGGTCCTCCGGAGTTCCGTCTCCAGAACTCCGTGACGGTTCTGCCGTCGTCCATGGCGGAACCCTTCCGGCTGCTCGACCTTCGGGCCCCGGGGATCTCTTTGCCGCTGCCATCGCCCAATCAATGTCGAAACCTCACGGCGGCTGTCATCTCCCGTCTTTCCTGCCGCCAGGTCCCGGAGTTCTTACCGCCACCTCCGTTTGAATCCACGAAGAATTCATAAGGCAGCCGTCACCCCGCATTGCCCCGCCTCCCGGGCCTCGGTCGGCCCTTCGCCGCCGCCAATCGAACCATTGCTGAAAATGTCGCGGCAGCCGAAGTGTTGCGTCCTCCTGGCTTCTGGGCCTCGGAGCTCCGAATGCCACCTGGCCTAAATTTCATACCAATCACGTCGATCGTCCTTTCACCGCCCGGACCCCGCACCTCAGACTTCCGTTGCCAGACTTCCATCTGTTGTCCGCTATTGCCGGCTGCCTTCTCCCACCGGCTTTCTAGCTTGAAACCTCTGGTGCCCATTTAATTGATCCAAACAAGCTCAAAACCACAATCTGACTTCGACCCATGTCCTAAAACTTGCTGGTCTCCATCGTGGGCTTCCTAAAACCTTAAAATTTGACCAAGGAGGGTCTCCGAGAGCTCTCGGTTGTGTTTTCCCTTCCTAACAGCATTCTTGCCAGGGAAGTCCGGCCCTTCGGACCCGGATTATCCAAATGCTCTAAAATGAAATCGATATCATCTGAGGATAAAATTTATGATATATTTGAATGGTTATTTAGATGATATTCTCACAATGTGGACTAACATTAACGTTGCTAATGTTTTGTTGTGCTGACTTCGCCCTTTGCTTGCAGGATATATGGAATCGGCTGCAGGAACTTCAAGGGCCTTCGCCGAAAAGGATAAGGGCAAGAAATCTGGAAGAGCCGTTCAGGGAAAAGATGATAAAGATCAAATAAAATTTTAGTTCCAGGGTGACCCACTCCAGTCAAAGGTCTCAACAGACTGGAAAGAGATCTCAGATACCAACATCAGCTAGGTGGACATAGATGAGTTCATCCAGAGGGTCAAGGTCGACCCTAAAATAAAGAATGCCAGATTAATACGCCAAAGCAGAATTGCCAAGGCCGTCGGCTTCCCTCCCTCTCTGGTGGCACCTGAATTAGTAATGGCTTGTCGAGAAGCCTACCAAACGGACACCAGAACAATCATGGACAAGGAGGGGAATATCCTCGCCGACATGTCGCCAGAGGGAATCACTAAAACATTTCACATTCCTACATTCCCACATATGGAGGTCCCCTGTTTGGAGCAGTGCCAGGCAGCGTGGGATGCCAATCCATTGGGCTGCAATAAATCAATTAACCTTTACTGGCTAAAGGAGAAACGGGGCAGCACGGAAAAAGTTCCCCAAGAGCTATTCCGCATCGACTTCCAGGAAGACTATCACGACCTGGTGACCATGTTGAGTAGGGTCATTAGTCTCCCAGCAGCCGCCTACTTCAAAGAGTGGATGGCATATTACATCAAGCAGATCCTGCGAGGGAATAAAGATGTGAACACTAAGACCTCATTCGACTGGGGAGGCATCATCAACAACTGCTTCCATGAACAATTTATTAATGTCAAGAAGAGCTCAAAGTTTTATATGACCTCTTACCTAGTATACTCCCTGGCAGGCCAAAAACAATACAGTGGATTATCTGTGGCACTAGACCAAGGACACAGGCAAGGGCTCAAGCCGTTTGACAAGTACCCGTAGCTCTAATACCACAACTTCAAGAAGGAGTACTGCCGGGTCAATGACGCCTTCATTGGCCACATCATTAGATTGGTTGCCGGGGATTTCAAAAGGAGGGTTTCCCATAGCGCCAGGGCACTTCTGAAGGAGTATGCCTTCCTATTCATCTAATTCCCTAAGTTCACTTATATCCGTGCCCAGGGATTTACGGAATGGCCGAACAAGTTGCCAAGGTACCCGAACGACCGGATCATTCTCCTAGAGCTTTCCCGGTAGCTCCAACACATTCAGACGATCTTCGGCAACAAGCACATAGCAGGGATCCCCTATCCCATGACCCTCGGCCAAGGCCTGTATTGGCTGCAGACATCCTAATGCGCTAGAAACTCTGAGAAATAACTTAAGGAGTATAACTTTGACTAGTACACGGCCATGTCAGGAAGGCCCTGGGGCTGGCCTATGCTCACCAATACCATGTTGAGGACTTCTGGGCATGACCATGCAGTTTTTGAGGAGGGTGCAACTGTTTCAGGTGCCAGACCAGCTCAAGGAGGATGAGTCTACAATCATGCACCTAAGGTACCCTGCGGTTGCCAATTTGGCAATCCCCTCCATTGAATGGGACAAACAAGAGGTCAATGACCTAGATACCATCACTTAGCCGATTATAGCTCGTACTAAGGAGTGGGTCGATGGGCAGGTAGCACAACTAAAGCAACAAGGGGTGGCCCTAACGTATGAAGTGCTCAGGAGCGAGCCAAGTGCCATGAAGGACGTTGCCGCCTCTACATCAGCTGGTGAGACTTCCAAGTCTCCCCCTGTCACCAAGTCCCAAAAGAGGAAAGGAAAAGAAACTGCACAACCTGCAGACCCCAAGGAGCAATCAAAGAAAGACACAGGAGGCTCGTCTCCCAAGAGGCTCAAGCAGACAGTGAATACAGTAGAAGCGCTGCCTCCCTTGCTTCTCCCTCCCCCTCTTGGTGCATCGCCTATCTCTCATACTGCGGTCGCCTCATCCCCACAGGCGGTGGACATTTCTGTCCATTTTGCCTCTTCGCCCTCTGCTGGATCAATAATTAATGTCGACTCCTCTTCTGGCATGATCACTTCTCCTTCCTCTACCACCATGTCACCCATTACGTCCCTCCCACTGGCAACATTAGCATCACTTGTCCCCCTTTCAACCATATCTGAGGCTATCACGCGGCATCTACAGAGTCTTCCCCCTGAGCTCTCACAATTCCTAATGGACCTTGCACTCTAAGCAGCCCTTACCCAAGCCCTCGCAACAGCTCATCCTTCACAACCGCCAACAGGGCCACCGGTGATGGAAGCCACAATGCAAATATTAAAAGAGTTGGAAGAACAAGAGCAGGAAGCCTCAAGGTCAATGGAGGAAGAAGTCGATGAATATCATGAGAAACCCAAGTATGAGCATCGAACCATCGACAAGGTGGTCTATGAGGGAGAAGAAATGGGCTCTTCCGAGAGCGAAGATGAAGAGAATGGCTCAGGTGACAAGGAGATCATCCAGGCATTCGATGAGGACATTAAGGAGGGGTTGGCTCAATAGCCAAAGGATGTTGGGGAGGAGGCAGAGCAGTCACCATGTAGTGAAGAGAGACAGCCACTGGAAGAGCAGCCGCTAAAGGATGTGTCTGAGGCTGAGGCCCGTATTGTGAAGAGCCCCGAAGCCAACGCTGCTGAAGAAAAGGAAGGAGAGGAGGTAGCAAAAGAAGAAGATCCCACCCAGGTCTTGTCGACCAAGCTGCCCGTCAGGCACCTCGTATTCATTCAAGACTCCGACGAGGAGGAGGACGCTGCTAAAGAAAAGGAGGAGCCCCAAAAGGGAAAGGAGGCATAAATCTTGTCTCTGACTGAGAAAGGTGAGGGCAGCGATGATACACCCAAAGAAAAATCTGCCATGCCCAATTGGTTGGAGAAACAGATGGAGAAGGCTACCCCAGTACTGAAGGACCTGAGGGCAAGGTTAGAGGCCATCTTGGTTCGATCCCTGACCACAACAAAGAAGGAGAAGAAGTCTAAGGTCCGTTCTAAGATAACCATGGATGCTTTCGACTCCCAAGCGGCGCAAGTTGCCACGCCTACAATTGGCCAGACCAGGGTGAGCTACAGTGTCTCCACCATTGACCTGGGGACAGCGACTAGAGAGCAGAAGGTTGAGCATCTGGAAGAGTCGGTGGCCACAGTGGTGCATCTGATCAAGCAAGACAAGGTCACCAAGGACAAACTCAAAGCATAGGTTGTTGCCTTAACAGACTATATCTAGCAGTGGTCCTTAGTGGATGACCTGCCCACCACCTCCACGGCCACATCGCAGTTGCTCTCCAAGGAGCAGATTGACAAGATGGAGAGGAGGAAGAACTTAGAAAAAACAACTGAGAATTCGCTCCAACAGGTCGTAAGTGTTGGAAACATGGGAATTGGCATAACTATGCAGACAGCCAATAAGTTCTTAGACCTGATCCAGTCCTTGGAAAGCACGAGGAGGCTCTGCACCAATTTCCCTACAACGTACGATTCCACCTTCCCGAGAATTGAAGCCATCCTTCAGATGCCAGAAAGTACGTGGGAGGAGAAGCTAGAACTGAAAAAAGAGGATCACTGGTTGGTGGATATGTGGCGCAGAGACCTCATCAACCGGAAGGAGAGGATGGAGCAGATCGTGAACAAGGTAGATCTAGATATAGAGTGGATCAAGGAAATCCGGGCGGAATGCGCCGAGTACCTCAAATTGATGACGGGCTATGATATGCCCACGGTGCAAATAGACGCTGAAAAGATCAAACTATACTTCGAGAAGAAGATGAAGGACGGGACAGCCGAAGAATTCACCATAGAATTCCTGAGTTTTGTTGTCCATGCCTTCGATCGATCAGAGCTATATAGAGATCAAGGCTCGAAGTATGACAAGGATTGAAAGCGGCTGGAAGAGAACACCAAGGAATGGAGCTACCAGGCGTTAAGGTGTGAGATCCTCGAGATCGACAAGCTCCAAGCGGTCATCCTCAAGTACATAAAGCACACAGTTTTCGAGGAGCAAGAGGACAGCCCAGCCAAGGAAGAAGACATCCCTGAAGAGTAGCTACAGCTAAGACGACAGCAATTAGCTACATGACGAAAAAGTAATAGTGTCATCCACTAGATGACAAAATAGGGAAGGGACAATTTTTTTTTTTAAATTGCAAATCTATTTGGGGGTAGGTGAAACCCTATTTTGTAATGAATCTTGGCCACACAATTGTAATGAATCTTGGCCATTCATTTAACTTTTGGAAAAATATAAATAGAGCACTCCCCTCATTTGCAAAAGTGAGAGTTGAGTTGTTGTAAAGGCATACTGCAGAAATTTATAAGAAATAACATTGACTTGGTGTATTTCCTTGATTTCTCTCATATCATTTGATTCATTTCTCCAATTTCACATATTTAGCTTAGATCTCTTTGCTGTTTAGTTAGCTGTTCATGTTATTTGGGTAAATCTTAGGAATGCTGTTGGCTGATTGTGAAAATTCTTTTTTTGTTGATGATCCCTTAGTCCATACTTTTTGCTATTTGCTAAAGGTAGACAGCTATGCAAAGTTAGTCTGGACTTGATTTAAAGCTGCCCCAAACATTCATCTTTAATTCATGCATGTAGGTGTTGGATGAAGGATGAAATATCTATAGCCCTTAGAAGATAGCACAATTCCTATGATACTGTGAAATTCCTGGTTAAGTGAGATATTGTTTTGAGGAATTGTCCATTGCAGGAACTCCATTGTCACTATTCATTGCAAGCTTCAGAATTAGGAACTTTTCCTTCCCTTTGCTCTTTTTCACTTTTTTTAGAAATTGAACAATACCAAGGTTCATTGCACATTGCAAAGCCAAATCTAATAACTAGATGGAGTCCAAGACTGCTGTTTGAACCTGCAGCCTATGCATATCAGCTTCCTATCTTAAGGACTCATTTTCAAATATCCAACTTCATGCTTTGTGTCCGCACTTTGTATATTCCGTAAGGCCGCCTTGTGATTCCAGCAAATCACATCAAACTACTGAGGTATCTAAGAACTGTCATGACTTGACACCCGTGAGACCTTGGGATAGTGTTCTGTAACTCGATTGTGGGAGATTGTCTTTCAAGAGAGGTAGTGCACCTACACACTACCTGTGTTGAGAAGTGCATAAAAACACCATCAACAGAACTGGCGCTAGAGGGAGGGCATCAGTGAAGATACCAAGTTAGGGGGTAAATCAAAGCTGGATCGGATCAGATCATTCTCCCCGAAAAGGTTTCAAAGTATTCTACGGTCCACACCAAACAAGGGAGAATTTAAAGAATTGCAGCCTCCCACGAGGGCAAATCGAGCACAAGAAAGTAGCGCCTCCTCCTCCTCTTCCTCCATCCCATCCGCTCCCATTTCACCCTCACCTCCATTTGGCTGGCCTTCATCTTCGACCCACCCATCTCAAACAACATTTGCACATCATATTTCTGGCAGCCAGGGGTTCGCTCCTCTCCCGGCCCTTTCAGCCCAAAGCATAGTCCAGGCAGCCATAGCTCAAGGGCAGCCCACATTGTGGTTGTATTGCCAATACAGCCCCAAATCCCTGTTTTCTAATAGCAGGTACCGCCTCCGCCTCCCCCCATGGCTTGGCTTGTGCATAACCCTTCGCCGATACATTTTGAAGTCTACAATGATATGTCCAAGAATTTGAAGGGCTTTTGTTCGAAGTTCCATCCACGAGACATGCAAAGAACAGCCGAGGAGCATATCAAGATATTCAAAACGACGATTACCGAAATGCAAGTGGACCATGAGGACATTGCATGTCGCCTCTTTCCGCATTCGTTGGGAGAAGAGGCCTTCTACTGGCACATCAATCTGCTGAAGGGATCCATCACCTCGTGGAACCTGATGAAGAATGCCTTTCTACAGAAATAGAAGATCCATGTCAACCCTGCAGACCTTTACCAACAGTTCATGTCCATCAGAGGGGAGGTCAACGAACCTATCAGCTCCTTCAATGATCGCTTCCATCGGGCTCACATTAGGCTTCAGGATCCTTACGTCCATAATGATGCGGTAGCTCTCCCCGTCTATTACGCGGCCCTGGACAATCTCACATCGGCTTTGGTAAAAAGAATGCGCCCACCGCCCACTACCCTGCTGGCTGCCTACGCAGAAGCTGTTGTCGCTAGTGCAGACTTGGGGCAAAATATCTCTGGCCCACTACCCTCCTTGGGGCCTATCGCCCACCCAATGTAGATTCAGGGGTTTAATCAGGTGTTTACTCACCAAACCCCTCTTATGAACCAAGTGCCTCAATTGCCTATGGTGCCGCATCCGGGGCAGCCGTTGAATTATGCGCCTCCCGCGACTTCCTACTTGCAGCCCTAGCAGCAGTACAACTATTCCCAGATGGCTCCATAATAGCAAGCATATCCCTAATAGCCCCAGGCACTATTGTACTTGTCGGGACTAGACTTTCCTCCATCCTATCAAAATCAGCTGGCGGCCCCACCTGCTTTTCTCCAAAATTTGGCCCCATCGCCTGGAGGTGCGACTGAGAAGGACAAGCTAGAGGAACTAACAGAAATGATCAGGAAAATGTCCATAGAGATGATACATCTAAAGAACCAAAACAACCAGTTGCAAGCCTCCCAATGCAATTTCCAGGCCAACCTCAATAGGGACAGTTGAGACAACAGAGACAATAGAGACAATCGGGAAGTGGCCACTTCCTCTGGGCAGAATTATGAGAGGGGGCAGAATTCCAATCAAAATACAGAAAGAAGACCTTCTCAAATGCAAAATCACACGTGGAACACCAGGCCCAACAACGATGGTGTTTCCATGCCATTTGATCAACTGACAAATAATGACAAAACATCTAGCGGTGTATATTTGGCCGAGGCAGCCCTGTCCGGATGGTGCCGACTTCACAAAACCAGCAGGCACTCTAAACTGGATTGTCCCGAGTTCCAGACGGCTGCTGAAATCTTTCAGGTGGAGGTACAAAATGTCGTCGACAATGCCAACTGCAGGGACATCGTCCCATCTAAGCCTTACGATTCCTCATGTTTGGTAGTCAATCAGGCGCCGTTTCCGTGAGGAGACTGCAACGAACCCGAAGTCGAGCCTACTCCTACTGAGGATGAGAAAGCACAGGAGGTAAGTAATGAACAAACCTTGGCTCAACTTTTTGATTTAGTAGATAATGCTTTAGTGGATGAAGAAGAACCATTTGTAGATGAGGTACACATGTTCCATCAGCGGTTGAGCCCATACTTCCTTAGAAATAGGCAAGCAGATGGACCTTTCACAACTTCTACCCCACCAAATAACTTTGCCACCCCGCCTGATCCAAATGCTAGCAATAACCCGGGATTCCCTCATATACCCACCCAATACTTCAAAGGGAACCAATCCCAAAATCAGCCGCAAAGTCAACCTCAAGGCCAACCCCAAAATCCATCTAAACAAGCAAAGGGCCAGCCCCCTAGTTCTCCCTTAGGCCAAGCTTTTAGCTCTGAAATCGAGCAAATGGGTGAATATGTGGCAGAAGAGTTCAAGAAGGTCAAAATCAGCTTGTCAGCCTTCGAATTACTTAAAGTTTCTGCTATAAGGCACGTTTTCTTTAGGGTTTTGAATGGGACTCCATCCTCTAACACGATACAAGATACCCCAGCCAAGAGGGTTACCTTTGAAGAGCCTAGGCAAGAACCCGAGATACTAGACAATACGGGAAGAAGGAAGGATGTCCCCGTGAATCAGTCAGCAAGTAAGCGAGTTGAAAAGGAGCTAGAAAGGGCGAATAGGCAGTTTTCTAAGGACCAGCAATTTAAACAAGCCAAGGATACGGGCAGCGATAGGAACAAAGGTCAAATAGCTCAAATGGACACACCTGTGGGCATCCTCCAAGGGAGATCAGAAACTCCCCCTTTCCTGACCACCATTAGGATCTTTGGGAAGAATCTACATAATTGCTTGCTTGATTCAGGCACGTCTGCCAACGTCATGCCCTTGGCCATGTGCAAAGCTCTTGGTATCACCCCTACACCTTCAAAGAGGAAGGTGACCCAACTGGAAAAAATAGAGATTAACATCGTGGGTGAAATAAACTACATCCCCATGCAGATCGCTGTAGACCCATGGATACAACAGGTCATTAATATCCAAGTGGCTGACATTCCCGATGTTTATGGAATTAATTTAGGAAGGGAGTTCACCAAGGCACTGAATGGATACACCTCCACTGACCTTTCTCACATGTGGCTGCCATGGAAGGGGCTACCAAATCAGATCCGCATCGATCGTGAACCCCGTATGAAATACATGATCACGGAATACAATAATCTCAGCGACATATTGTTCGTCGAGACCGACTTAGGGAATTATCACCCTTTTGCTTACCAGAACAAGCTGGAGCTTTAGGAAGAACATGCAGATGAAGTACTACTGGTGTTGTGCAGTCCCTCGGCAGATCCCACACACATGCCCCTAGACACAGAAGAGTTGGTAGAGGCTGATGGTGAGTCGTGTAAGGACGACAACTAGGGGCTCCTCGATGGATTCCAAGATTTCATGGAAAAATGTGCAAGAGATCAGCTCAGCTTATGAGCCAAAATGAATTTCTAGGATCTCTTATTGCCAAACTGGTGTAGGGTCCACAACGTTGCTCACTTTGAATTTGATTGTTGCTTGTGCTAAGTAGCAGTGGAGCATGTTAGAAAGGTAGCTACTCCTTAGATAGAAACACCTAAGGAGACACCAGCAGAACTGCCTGTTGATCATTGCCCCGAACCGGAAAGCCCCCCTAAGATGACAAGGCCTGCCGTCTAGCCGAAAGGGAAAGTAAGTTCGACCAGGCATAAAGATAAGGAATCCTCCACGTGCTGGACGCTCCGGTTTGATGGATCCAAGTCGAGGCAAGGAGCTGGAGCGGGGATCGAACTCATTAGTCCAACGAGTAAGACATTTCTCGCTGCCCACCGATTGCATTTTTATTGCACCAATAACGTAGCAGAATATGAGGCCTTAGTCCTTGGCCTTCTTATGGCCTTGAAGAAAAATGTGAAAGTGCTGCAAGTTTTCGAGGATTCTGCACTTGTAGTTAAGCAGGTCAGAAAATTATACTCCTGTCATGATCGAAGACTCACCAATTACAGGCACAAGGTTTGGGACCTCCTAGAGGGCCTAGATGCATTCAACATACAATTGATCCCTCGTGTTCAGAATCGCACAGCTGATCCCTTGGCTCAAGCAGCCAGCACGCTACAACCCCTCTCTTTATCTAGGCTCAAGAAATTCACTGTTGAGCTGACATCCACACCATCAGTCCCGGATAATATTACTCACTTGTAGGTCTTCAATGATGTTAAGCATATCCTCCAATTCATCACAAGTTCTGACGTTTTCACTGCCCAAATAATTGATGAAGCTGATTCGTAGGAGGCTGAACTGGATATAGAAGGGGTTATCAACCTTAAGACCAACACGATCCCTAGAGGCATGGTTCAGCTAGAGCGCGTATCCGATTTAGATTAGATCAAGGATCAGGATTGGCAAACAAAAAAGGAGGCTGTAAGCAACCAGTGCAACGCTCATAACCTGGGAACGACCGAGGATACCAAGAATATTTTTATCGAAAAGGTGTGCATGCCTGAAGAAAAGAAGGGGATCATAGATGCTTTGCAGTGATATCATGACGTGGTGGCATGGAGTTACGAAGACCTGAAAACGTATGACACTTCTGTCATCACGCACACCATCCCTCTGAATACTATAGTGAGGCCATTCCGCCAGCGGCAACGTCCTATCAATGCCTTTCTAGAACCTATCGTTTACAAGGAGGTGCAAATATTGCTTTCAGCAAGAATCATCTTTCCCGTCAGGCATTCCATGTGGGTGGCCAACTTGGTCCTGGTCAGGAAAAAGAATGGAGAGATTAGATTATGTGTGGATTTCCACAATCTGAACCGCGCCTCAGAAAAAGACAACTATCTAGTGCCTTCGCTGGATGAAGTGTTGCAAATCATCAACGACTCCCAGATGATGTCGTTTCCTCGACGGGTACTTCGGGTATAATCAAGTAATAGTACAATACGCGGATCGCCACAAAACCGCATTCACCACTAAGTGGGGGACGTTTGCGTACAAAAGAATGTCGTTCAGGCTCATCAACGCTGGCGCCACTTTCTAATGCGCCATGGATATCGCCTTCAAGGACCTAATTGGCAAATGCATAATCATCTACATGGATGATTTGACTGTATTCTCTAAGAGGTGGAGTGATCACGTCTCTGACTTATGCAAAGTATTTCAGAGATGCAGAGAGTTTGGGGTTTCTCTCAACCCTAAGAAGTGCATTTTCGGAGTGACTGAAGGTAGGTTGCTCGGGCACATCATTTTAGAGCAAGGAATCTCCATTGATCCTGAGCGCATTGAGTCGTTACTCAAGATTCAGCCTCCGGGCAGCAAGAAGGAATTGAAATCTTTCTTCGGAAAGATCAACTTTGTCTAGAAATTCATCACAGGTTTCGTGAAAATTGTCAAACCTCTCAACGCCATGCTCAAATAGGACACCAAAGTTGAGTGGACGGTAGATGCCAAACAATCCTTCAAGAAAATCAAACGGGCCATTGCTGAGGCACCTGTGTTAGTCAGCCTGGATTATCTGAAGCCGTTCTATATCTACTCATTTGCTTCGGAGCATTCTTGTGCTAGCATGCTGACCCAGAAGGATGATGAGGGGAATAAGCATCCGATCACCTTCATGAGTGCCCCCCTCAAAGATGCTGAATTATGTTACCACAACATAGAAAAATAGGTGTATGCTCTCGTCAGATGAGTAAATAAATTTAGACACTACATTCTACGCAACAAGGTGTTCGCTATTGTCCCTGACCTAGCAGTCCAAACACTGCTTATGTAGAATGAATTGGGCAAATGAAGGGCCAAGTGGGTCACCCTGCTCCAAGAGTATGATATGGAGATCCAACCAATGAAATTGGTACGGGGGCAGGCACTCACCCGTACAATTGTCGAAACAGCAGCAGAGGCTGGGCCTGAACTCACGGTATAGCAGTATCAGCTTGAAGATGTTTCCCTGGGAGAATGGTACCAAGATGTTGTTTATTATCTGTTGAATCATAAGTGTCTGCCGCATCTGCAAGGAGTACAGAAGAGGGCACTAAGATTGAAAAGCAATTGTTATATGTTGCAAGGTTCTATTCTCTATAAGAAGAATCATGAGGGCGTTTATCTAAGATGCCTTGGCAAGGAGGAAGCAGAACGCGTTCTGAGGGAGTTTCAAAATAAATTTGGTACGGGCCATGGCTCTAGTTCCTGCACGACACATCAGATATTAAGGGCAGGGTATTATTGGTCAACCGTCTTCAAGGATGCCCATTGCCATGTTCGTTCATGTCATACGTGCCAGACCGCTGCCACCAGGGAGAGAAATGCTGCTGTCCCGCTGCAACCTATGCTAGAGGTAAGGCCTTTTACGCAATTGGGTCTAGACTTCATCGATCCGGTAAGCCCTCCATCGTCTGCAAGACACAGGTACATTTTGACCGCTATTGATTATTGTACTAGGTGGACGGAAGCAATAGTTTGTAAGCATTGTACAACTGAAGTAGTTACCGATTTCTTAGAAAGTTTCATTTTAAATTGCTTTGGTTGTCCGTATGCTTTAGTATGTAATAATGGACCTGCCTTCGCTTCATTAAAATTTGCTAGCTGGGCGTTTGACTATGGGATTGCCCTCAAATTCTCATCCAATTACTACCCTCAGGGCAATGGCCTTGCCGAATCCACGAATGAGAATTTGATTACTGTGATCAAGAAGCTGCTAGATAGGAACCCCAAGGACTGGCATACCCAGCTCCGTTTTGCCCTTTGGGCTGATTGCACTCGCCATAAGGCTACCCTTGGCGATTCTCCGTTCCACCTTGTCTATGGCCTTGAGCCTATATTTCTCATCCATCTGAAGATTCCCACTCTTCAGTTCATCAACGATTTTTATGAGGGAGGAGATCGTAGGGAAGCTCGGTTAGCTGAGCTCTTACATTTAGAGGAAGTCCGAAATCGCGCAATAGAAAATTTCGCCAAACATCAGGGCATAGTTAAGAGATGGTTCGACCGCCGAGCCAAAATCAAGGCCTTTAGGATTGCAGATTTGGTCCTATATTGGGACAAGGCCCATGAAAAGAAAGGGGGACACAACAAATTCGACAAGCTTTGGCTTGGCCCCTTTTAAATAGTTGAGATTTTGGAAGATAATGCCTTCCGCCTAAAGAACTTAACCGGTGAGAACGTCCCATTGCCAGTCAACGGACAGCAACTGAAGCATTACTTCCAGGCTTGAGCTCTTTCGAGCTCTTTGTTGTAAATACCTGTACATAAGTTGGAATAGTTGCTTTCTTGCTTGTTTGCATTTTATTTGTGTCGCTTTTTGCTTTCTCCTTCCTGATAGTTTTGTTTTGAAAGATATTTCTTGCTCCCTTGCGGTGGCCATGCTTGCCTGACAAGCGGTCCACTTTGCTATCTGTTCTTTGTGTTTTTTGGCTAAACATTCACTCTAGACTATTGGTCTTTGCAAAGCTGTCTGCGAATGATTTCCCTGTCTGAACTTTGCTCAGAACTTGACCCTTCACCAGATCTTCTTACCCGCATCTCGGATCTCGCACAAATTACATAATAATAAATTCTGAAGGACCGTACTATGGTTATTATGACACCCTAGTGAGTAAAAAATCTTAATTCTACTCCAGTGACCACTACAATCTCAAACCCATTGTAGGCTTCAATGCTTACCCGGTCGAACTAAATGGCAAAGAAAAAGAAGTGAAATATCAAAGCAAAAAAGAGAAAAGAAACTCTGAAAAAGAAAATGAATGACCATATGGGTGTTCGAGTAACTCTACCGGGGCTATGGACGTCCGACCGACAGTAGAGCAATATCCATGAGATTGTGGCGACAACTCCACCGGGGTTATGGACGCCTGACTGGTAGTGGGGCAATGTCCAGGTTACTTTTGGTGTTAGGCAACTTATCTAGCTCACTCGGTTGAAGTGATAACCCTGGTTACTATCCCTATGAAAGGAATGAACTCACTTCACACACGCTTCTGAGATGCCATGTAAGCTGACCCAATTAAGGATCTCGTTCTCCCGGATTCATCCTTGGAAGCCGCTCATGGTCTGCAAAACTAGAGATTCTGGGTCCTGAATGAATATTTATCCCTAGAATGCTCTGGAGCGTTCTCCAGCGGAGTCGCCATTTGTTGTGCCCTTAGCACACACGCCCCGTTCAGAACGGGGACCCTATTTTCTTTTGCCTTGCCAGGTCTTTTGGGGCCACCTCGTTTTGCGTGCCCCTCTTTTTTGATGTTTTGCATGGTTGATGTTGCTCCAAGGTTTCATCATAAATCGACCATGCCTTCGCTTTTGGGTTTTTACTGCCCTCCGAGGGCCTCGGGGGTCTCTTTGGCATTTTGGCTCTAGACGGCCCTGGGCCCCTCCGGGCCCGGGCTTCCGGGTTTCCCTTATCGGGCTTCCCCTTTGCATTGATCGCCCTTTGCGGTGTTCCCCGGGCATCTTTCCACCCCTCAGGGCCCGCCCTGCCGTCTTCTGTTCAAACTTCATTGGAGATTTTCGGGCGGCGTCTGCCCCTTCGGACCTCGGTCCCCGGAAGTCCATGTCTGGACTTTCGTCCAGGGATCGCCTTCGGCGACGGTGGCTCTCCAGCGGCCGCCTGCCCTTCGGGCTCTGGGATGCTGCTCGTTGCCGCCGTCAACCATGCAGCCCGAGTCTCTTGGTGGCGAACCCCTCGCGGCTTCCTGCCCTCCGGGCCCCGGATCTATTTTCGCTGTGGCCGTTCGAAGTCATCAAAAATCTTGTGGCAGCCAACGTTCAACGTCTCTCCGGTCTCCAGGTCCCGGAGTCTCTGCCACCGCCGCCGACTCGATTTGAAATCCACCACCTTTTTGGCGCGGCCGTACCGGCATTAATGAGCGCATTAATGGCGCCAGGGGTATATAATGCCTGGCCCGCCAAGTTATTATCACATTGTGAATTGGAGTGAATTGCTGAGCCGCGCGACAAGGATCCTAGCACCCTCATTTGCCTCATGATCATCTACGTCTGCATCGCTCCGTCGATCCCTAGTGAATTCTGCGCCTCCCCGCTTAGCGTTTTCGAGGTAAGTCGTCACCGTCTACCCTCCTGTGAATTTTTATCATTTTGGGGAAATTTAATAAATTAAATAAATGGTCAAAACGAAGTAAATGGAGGAACACCCCGTGGCGCCCGTTACCCATGTGTTAAAAATCTCCTAAACAAATTGCAATGGCCCTCCCTGCCGATTCGGAGCTTGCCTACTGCGCGGCCATTCTTCGCGCAGGGCGACTGGCCCCCTCGGGCCCGGTCCCCTCTTTCGCCATCCCATTTCGGGGCATGGTATCATGCTGATGGCGGTTCTCCTCGCCGGGCCCGGGTCATCGGGATTTCATCCCCGGATTGCCTGTTGCGTTTCACCATGCCAAACTGCCCAAGCCATCCTGCCTCACGACAGTCGGACCCCGATCTCGCCTTGACTGTTGAATTGAAACCAGGTTGTCCTCCTTTTGTGTGCTCGGGCCCCGGACATCAGGGTTCTGTGGCCATTTTTTCGCCGTTTGCTTGACAGGGCCTCCATGGTGAAGTCCCGTCTGCCGTCCACTCTCCGGGTCCCAGGCTTCCCTTGCAGTCTGAATGTAGCCTAAACTTTGCCCTGCCCCGGGACCCTCCGGGCCCGGCCCTCTGGAGTTTCGTCTCCGGAACTCTGTGACGGTTTCGCCGTTGTCCACGGTGGAACCCTTCCGGCTGCCCGACCTTTGGGCCCCGGGGATCTCTTTGCCGCCGCCGTCGCCCGATCGATGTCGAAACCTCACCGAGGCTGTCATCTCCCATCTTTCTGGTCGCCGAGTCCTGGAGTCCTTGCCGCCGCCGCCGTTCGAATCCACGCAGAATTCATAAGGCGGTCGTCACCCCGTGTAACCCCGCCTCCCGGGCCCTAGTCCGCCCTTCACCACCGCTGATCGAACCATTGCTGAAAGTGTCACGGCGACCGAAGCGCTGTGTCCTCCCGGCCTCCGGGCCCCGGAGCTCCGAATGCCACCTGGCCTAAATTTCATACCAATCACGTCGGCCGTCCTTTCACCGCCCAGACCCCGCACCTCGGACTTCTGTCGCTGGACTTCTGTCTGCCCTTCGCCATTGTCGGCTGCCTTCTCCCATCGGCTTTCCAGCTTGAAACCTCCGGTGCCCATTTAATCGATCCAAACAAGCTCAAAACCACAATCTGACTTCGACCCATTTCCTAAAACTTGCTAGTCTCCATCGTGGGCTTCCTAAAACCTTAAAATTTGACCAAGGAGGGTCTACGAGAGCTCCCCGCTGCGTTTTCCCTTCTTGACAGCATTCCTGCCATGGAAGTCCGGCCCTCCGAAGCTGGATTATCCAAATGTTCTAAAATGAAATCGATATCATCTGAGGATAAAATTTATGATATATTTGAATGGTTATTTAGATGATATGCTTACAATGTGGACTAACATTAACGCTGCTGATGTTTTGTTGTGCTGACTTCGCCCTTTGCTTGCAGGATATATGGAATCGGCTGCAGGAACTTCAGGGGCCTCCATCGAAAAGGATAAGGGCAAGAAATCCGGAAGAGCCACTCGGGGAAAAGACGATAAAGATCAGATGAAATTGCAGTTCCAGGGTGAGCTGCTCCAGTCAAAGGTCTCAACAGACTAGAAAGAGATCTCGGATACCAACATCGACCAAGTGGACATAGATGAGTTCACCCAGAGGGTCAAGGTCGACCCTAAAACAAAGAATGTCAGATTAATACACCAAGGTGGAATTGCCAAGGCCACCGGCTTCCCTCCCTCTTTGGTGGCACCTGAACTAGTAATGGCTTGCCGAGAAGCCTACCAAATGGACACCAGAATAATTGTGGACAAGGAGGGGAATATCCTCGTCGACATGTCGCTAGAGGGAATCACTAAAATATTTCACATTCCTACATTCCCACATATGGAGGTCCCCTCTTTGGAGTAGTGCTAGGCAGCGTCAGATGCCAATCCATTGGGCTGGAAGAAATCAATTAACCTTTACTGGCTAAAGGAGAAATGGGGCAGCGCGGAAAAAGTTTCCTAAGAGTTGTTCCGCAGTGACTTCCAGGAAGACTATCATGACCTGGTGACCATGTTGAGCAGGGTCATGGGTCTCCTGGCAGCTGCCTACTTCCAAGAGTGGATGGCATATTACATCGAGTAGATCCTGCGAGGGAATGAAGATGTGAACACTAAGACCTCATTCGACTGGGGAGGCATCATCAGCAACTGCTTTCATGAACAATTCATTAATGTCAAGAAGAGCTCAAAGTTCTATATGACCTCTTACCTGGTATACTCCCCAGCAGGCCAAAAATAATACAGTGGATTATCTGTGGCACCAGACCAGGGACACAGGCGAGGGCTCAAGCCATTTGACAAGTACCCGTAGCTCCAATACCACAACTTCAAGGAGTACTGCCGGGTCAATGACGCCTTCATTGGCCACATCATCAGATTGGTTGTCGGGGATTTTGAAAGGAGGGTTTCCCATAGCGCCAGGGCACTTCTAAAGGAGTACGCCTTCCTATTCATCTAATTCCCTAAGTTCACCTACATCTGTGCCCAGGGATTCACGGAACGGCCGAACAAGTTGCTAAGGTACCCGAACGATCGGATCATTCTCCTAGAGCTTTCCCGGCAGCTCCAACACATTCAGACGGTCTTCGGCAACAAGCACGTAGTAGGGATCCCCTATCCCATGACCCTCGGCCAAGGCCTGTATCGGCTGTAGACATCCCAATGCGCCAGAAACTCTGAGAAAGAACTTAAAAAGTATAACTTTGACTGGTACACCGCTCGCCCGCCAATGGACACACACGGCCATGTCAGGAAGGCCCTGGGGCCGGCTTATGCTCACCAATACCATGTTGAGGACTTTTGGGCAGATTGTAAAGATGACAGGGAGGTCCGCATGAGGCACTACATGCGCATGACCGTGCAGTTTTTGAGGAGGGTGCAACTGTTTCAGGTGTCAGACCAGCTCGAGGAGGATGAGTCTACAATCATGCACCCAAGGTACCCTGCGGTTGCCAACTTGGCAATCCCCTCCATTGACTGGGATGAATAAGAGGTCAATGACCTAGATACCATCACCCAGCTGATTATAGCTCACACTAAGGAGTGGGTCCATGGGCGGGTAGCGCAACTAAAGTAACAAGGGGTGGCCCTAACGTATGAAGCGCTTAGGAGCGAGCCAAGCGCTACGGAGGATGTTGTTGCCTCTACATTAGCTGGTGAGACTTCCAAGTCTCCCCCCATTACCAAGTCCCAAAAGAGGAAAGGAATAGAAACTGCACAACCTACAGACCCCAAGGAGTAATCAAAGAAAGACATGGGAGGCTCGTCTCCCAAGAGGCTCAAGCAAATAGTGAATACAGTAGAAGTGCAGCCTCCCTTGCTTCTCCCTCCCCCTCTTGGTGCATCGTCCATCTCTTAGACTGCGGTTGCCTCATCCCGACAGGCGGTGGACATTTCTGTCCATCTTGCCTCTTCGCCCCTAGCCAGATCAATAATTAATGTCGACTCCTTTTCTAGCATGATCACTTCTTCCTCTACCACCATGTCACCCATTACGTCCCTCCCACTGGCAACAATAGCATCACCTGTCCATCTTTCCACCATACCCGAGGCTATCATGCGACATCTACAGAGTCTTCCCCCTGAGCTCTCACAACTCCTAATGGACCCTGCACTCCAAGCAGCCCTTGCCCAAGCCCTCGCAATAACTCAGCTTTCACAACCGCCAACAGGGCCGTCGGTGATGGAAGCCACAATCCAAATATCAAAAGAGTTGAAAGAACGAGAGCAGGAAGCCTCAAGGTCAATGGAGGAAGAAGCCGATGAATATCATGAGCACCTCGAGTATGAGCATCGAACCATCGATAAGGTGGTCTATGAGGGAGAAGAAACAGGCTCTTCCGAGAATGGAGATGAAGAGGATGGCTCGGGTGACAAGGAGATCATCCAGGCATTCGATGAGGACATTGAGGAGGGGTTGGCTCAGCAGCTAAAGGATGTTGGGGAGGAGGCAGAGCAGCCACCACGTAGTGAAGAGAGACAGCTACCGGAAGAGCAGCCACTAAAGGATGTGTCTGAGGTTGAAGCCCGTGTTGTGAAGAGCCTCGAAGCCGAGGCTGCTGAAGAAAAGGAAGGAGAGGAGGCAGCAAAAGAAGAAGATCCCACCCGGGTCTTGTCCACCAAGCTGCCCGTCAGGCACCTCATATTCGTTCAAGACTCCGATGAGGAGGAGGATGCTGCTAAAGAAAAGGAGGAGCCCCAAAAGAGAAAGGAGGCAAAAATCTTGTCTTTGATTGAGAAAGGTCAGGGCAGCGATGATACACCCAAAGACAAATCTGCCATGCCCGATTGGTTGGAGAAACAGCTGGAGAAGGCTACCCCAGTACTGAAGGACCCGAGGGCGAGGTTAGAGGCCATCTTGGCTCGATCCCTGGCCACAACAAAGAAGGAGAAGAAGCCTAAGGTCCGTTCCAAGATAACCATGGATGCTTCCAGCTCCCGAGCGGCGCAAGTTGCCATGCCTACAGTTGGCCAGACCGGGGTGAGCTACAGTGTCTCCACCATTGACCTAGGGACAGCAACTAGAGAGCAGAAGGTTGAGCATCTGGAAGAGTCGGTGGCCACAGTGGTGCATCTGATCAAGCAAGACAAGGTCACCAAGGACGAACTCAAAGCACAGGTTGCTGCCTTAACAGACTATATCTAGTAGTGGTCCTCAGTGGATGACCTACCCACCACCTCCACGGTCGCACCGCAATTGCTCTCCAAGGAGCAGATTGACAAGATGGAGAAGAGGAAGAACTTAGAAAAAATAACTGAGAATTGGCTCCAACAGGTCGTAAGCGTTGGAAACATAGCAATTGGCATGGCTGTGCAGACAACCAATAAGTTCTTGGACCTGATCCAGTCCTTGGAAAGCACGAGGAGGCTCTGCACCAATTTCCCTACAACGTATGACTCCACCTTCCCGAGAATTGAAGCCATCTTTTAGATGCCGGAAAGTACATGGGAGGAGAAGCTAAAACTGAAAATGGAGGATCACTGGTTGGTGGATATGTGGCACAGAGACCTCATCAATCAGAAGGAGAGGATGGAACAAATCTTGAACAAGGTAGATCCAGATATAGAGTGGATCAAGGAAATCTGGGTAGAATGCGCTGAGTACCTCAAATTGATGACGGGCTATGATATGCCCACGGTGCAAATGGACGCCGAAAAGTTCAAACCGTACTTCAAGAAGAAGATGAAGGACGGGACAGCCAAAGAAATCACCATAGAATTCCTGAGTTTTGCTACCCGCGCCCTCAATCAATCAGACCTATTCAGAGATCAAGGCTCAAAGTATGACGAGGATTGGAAGCGGTTGGAAGAGAACGCCAAGGAATGGAGCTACCAGGCATTAAGGTGTGAGATCCTCGAGATCGACAAGCTCCAAGCGGTCATTCTCAAGTACATAGAGCACGCAGCTTCCAAGGAGCAAGAGGATAACCCAGCCAAGGAAGAAGACCTCCCTGAAGAGTTGCTACAGCCAAGAAGATAACAATTAGCTACAGGACGAAAAAGTAATAGTGTCATCCACTAGATGACAAAATAGGGAAGGGACAAAAAATATTTTTAAATTGCAAATCTATTTGGGGGTAGGTGAAATCCTATTTTGTAATGAATCTTGGCCACACAATTGTAATGAATCTTGGCCATTCATTTAACTTTTGGAAAACTATAAATAGAGCACTCCCCTCATTTACAAAAGTGAGAGTTGAGTTGTTGTAAAGACATGCTACAGAAATTTATAAGAAATAACATTGACTTGGTGTATTTCCTTGATTTCTCTCATGTCATTTGATTCATTTCTCTAATTTCACATGTTTAGCTTAGATCTCTTTGCTGTTTAGTTAGCTGTTCATGTTATTTGGGTAAATCTTAGGAATACTGTTGGCTGATTGTGAAAATTCCTGCTTTGTTGATGATCCCTTAGTCCATACTTTTTGCTGTTTGCTGAAGGTAGATAGCTGTGCAAAGTTAGCCTGGACTTGATTTAAAGCTGCCCCAAACATTCATATTTAATTCATGCATGTAGGTGTTGGATGAAGGATGAAATATCTGCAGCCCTTAGAAGATAGCACAATTCCCATGATACTATGAAATTCCTGGTTAAGTGAGATATTGTTTTGAGAAATTGTCCATTGCAGAAACTCCATTGTCACTATTGATTGTAAGCTTCAGACTTAGGAACTTTTCCTTCCCTTCGCTCTTTTTCACTTTTTTAAGAAATTGAACAATACCAAGGTTCATTGCACATTGCAAAGCCAAATCTAATAACTAGATAGAGTCCAAGACTGCTGTTTGAACCTGCAGCCTATGCATATCAGCTTCTTATCTTAAAGATTCCTTTTCAAAGATCCAACTTCATGTTTTGTGTCCACACTTTGTATCTTCCGTAAGGCCGCCTTGTGATTCCAACAAATCACATCAAACTACTGAGGTATCTAAGCACTGTCATGACCTGACACCCGAGAGACCTTGGGATAGTGTTCTGCAACTCGATTGTGGGAGATTGTCTTTCAAGAGAGGTAGTGCACCTACTCACTGCCTGTGTTGAAAAGTGCATAAAAACACCATCAATAGAGATGACTTTAGAGCTTAATTAAATAAAATGAATTATTTAATTAAAAGAGGGACTATAGGATTAATTAAACAAAATAATTTATTTAATTAATAAGAGATGATGATTTAATAAGATAAAATTAATTTATTTAATTAAAAAAGGGACTATAGGATTAATTAAAAAAATGATTTTTTTAATTAATAAGAGATGATGATTTAATTAGATAAAATTAATTTATTTAATTAAAAGATGAAATGTAATGAATTTAATCAAATAAAGGCTATTCAATTAAATGGTTAGTAAAGGAGATGATTCAGGATGAACTAGTGTTAGTAAATCAAGATTAGGTGTATAGGATCAATCGATATATTTTACGTGTCTACATTTACAAGTTGGAAGAAATTTTGGATCAAAATTGTCAAAGTTGCAAAGTTGCAAAAGTCTTCATTCAAAGTGCAAAATCAAGGAATGAAAGCTACAAAATTACATACAAACTTTTTAGAAGTTGATAATAGGGAATTTGAGAGTCTAGACATCAAAGAAATCATTCACAGGCAGCTTTCAAAGACTGATAGTCATGAGTGAATGTTTAGCCGAAGAACACAAGGACGGTCAGCAAAGTAAACTACTTGTTGAGCAAACACGACCACCGCTAAGGGACGGGAAATAATTTTTGAAACAAAACTATTGGGAAGGAGAAAACAAAAGAGCGACGCAAAACAAAAGACGCAAGCACACCAAAAAAGCATTCTACCCTAACCTATGTACAAGTATTTACAATGAAGAGCTCGAATGAGCTCAAGCCTAGAAGTAATGCTTCAGGTGCTGCCCATTGACCGACAATGGGACGTTCTCACTAGTTAAGGTCTTTAGGCAGAAGGCATTGTCTCTCAAAATCTCAGCTATTTGAAAGGGGCCAAGCCAAAGCTTGTGGAATTTGTTGTATCCCCCTTTTTTTTCATGGGCCTTGTCCCAATATAGGACTAGATCTGTAATTCTAAAGGCTTTGATCTTGGCTCGGCAGTCGAACCATCTTTTAACTACACCCTAATGTTTGGAAAAATTTTCTATTGCACAGTCTCGAACTTCCTCTAAATGCAAGAGCTCAGCTAACCGAGCTTCCCTATGATCTCCTCCCTCATAAAAATCATTGACGAACTGAAGAGTAGGAGTCTTCAGATGGATAGGAAATACTGGTTCTAGGCCATAAACAAGGTGGAACAGGGAATCGCCAAGGGTAGCCTTATGGCGAGTGCAATCAGCCCAAAGGGAAAAATGGAGCTGGCTATGCCAGTCCTTAGGATTCCTATCCAGTAATTTTTTAATTACAGTAATTAGGTTTTTATTCATAGATTCAGCAAGGCCATTGCCTTGTGGGTAGTAGTTGAATGAAAACTTAAGGGAAATCCTGTAATCAAATGCCCAACTAGCAAATAAGGGAACTCTCTTAAGACTCGATCTGCTTCTTCCTTGCCAAGGCATCTCAAATAAATGCCTTCATGATTCTTCTTGTAGAGAATGGAACCCTGTAGCATGTAGCCATTGCTTTTCAATCTAAGGGCCCACTTTTAGACTCCTTGCAGGTGTGGTGGACACTTATGGTTCAGCAAATAATAGATGAAATTCTGGTACCACTCTCTGAGGGAGACATCCTCAAGCTGGTACTATTGCACAGTGAGTTCAGGTCCAACTTCTGCCATTGTTTCAGCAATTGTGCAGGTGAGTTCCTGTCCTCTCACCAGCTTCATCAGTTGGATTTCCATGTCATATTCTTGGAGTAGGGTGACCCATTTAGCTCTTCTTTCACCCTATTCATTTTGCATAAGCAACATTTTTACTGTTGGGTTGGGGATAATGGCAAACACCTTATTGCATAAGATGTAGTGTCTAAATTTCTTCACCCCTCTGACGAGAGCATATGCTTACTTTTCAATGTTGTGATATTGCAATTCAACATCCTTGAGGGGAGTACTCATAAATGTGATCGGATGCTCATTTCCTTCCTCGTCCTTCTGGGTCAACATGCTAGCATAAGAATGCTATGAAGCGAACGAGTAAATGTAGAAAGGCTTCAGATAATCAGAGCTAACTAACGCAGGCACCTCGGCGATGGCCCATTTGATTTCCTCAAAAGCTTGTTTGGCGTCGAGTGTCCACTCAAATTTGGCATCTTGTTTCAGAATAACATTGAGAGGTTTAACAATCTCTGCAAAACCCGTGATAAATTTCTTAACAAAGTTGATCTTTCTAAAGAAATATTTCAATTCTTTCTTGTTGCCTGGGGGTGGGATTTTGAGTAAGGAATCAATACGTTTAGGGTCTATGGAGATTCCCTGTTCTAAAATGATATGCCTGAGCAATCTGCCTTCAGTCACTCCAAAAATGCACTTCTTGAGGTAAAGGAAAACCCTGAACTCCCTGCACCTCTAAAATACCTTGCATAAATCAGAGACATGATCGCCCCACTTTTTAGAAAATACGGTCAAATCGTCCATGTAGATGATTATGCACTTACCAATGAGGTCCATGAAGGCGATATCCATAGCACGTTGGAAGGTGGCACCAGCGTTGATGAGCCCAAAAGGCATTCTCCTATACGCGAACGTCCCCCACTTAGTGGTGAATGTCATTTTGTGATGATCCTCATACTGTACCATCACCTGGTTGTACCCAAAGTATCCGTCGAGGAAAGACATCATCTAGGAGCTGTTGATGATCTACATCACCTTATCCAATGAAGGTACTAGATAGTTGTCTTTGTCCGAGGCGTGGTTCAGATTGCAGAAATCTACACACAATCTAATCTCCCATTTCTTTTTTTTGACTGGGACCAAGTTGGCCACCCATGTAGAATACCTAACCAGGAAAATAATTCTTTATGATAGCAACTTCTGCACCTTTTTGTAAATGATGGGTTCCAGGAAGGCATTGATAGGGCATTGCGCTTGCGGAATGGCCTCACTTCTGTCTTAAGAGGGATGGTGTATGTAATGACAGAAGTGTCATATGTTTTTAAATCTTCGTAGCTCCATTCCACCACATCACGGTACTTTCACAATGCATCTGTAATTCCCTTCTTTTCCTCTGGCGTGCACACCTTGCCAATAAAAATATTCTTGATCTCCTCGGTTGTCCCAAGGTTGTGAGCATCGCACTGGTTGCTTATGGCTTCCCTTTTCGTTTGTTGATTCTGGTTTCTGATCTGGTCTAAGTCAAATATGTGTTCCAACTGAACTATGCCCCTGGGGATCGTGTTGGTTTTGAGGTTAATAACCCCTTCTATGTCTAGTTCGGCTTCCTTTGGATCAACTTCATCAATTATTTAAGCTGCGAAGACATCGAAACTTGTGATGAATTGAAGGATATGTTTGTCATCATTGAAGACTTGCAAGTGGGTAACATTATCTGGGACTGATGACATGGATGTCAGCTCAACCATGAATTTCTTAAGCCCAAACAGAGAGAGGGGTTGTAAAGTGCTGGCTACTTGAGCTAAGGCATCAGCTGTACGATTCTGAGCATGATGGATCAATTGTATATTGAACGCATCTAAGCCCTCCAAGAGATCCCAAACCCTATGCCTATAGTTTGTAAGTCTTTTATCATGACAGGAATACTTCCTAACCTATTTAACTACGAGCTCGAAATCCCTGAAAACTTGTAGCACTTTTACATTTTTCTTCAAGGCCATGAGAAGGCCAAGGACCAGGGCCTCATATTCTGCTACATTATTGGTGCAATAGAACTATAATTTGTGGGTAGCTAGAAATGTCTTACCCATTGGACTGATGAGTTCGAACCCAGCTCTGGCTCCTTACTTAGACTTGGATCCATCAAATTGGAGCGTCCAACATGTGGAAGGTTTTTTATCTTCAGGTCCAATTAAGTTCTTGCTCCCATTCAACCGAGTGACTGGCTTTGTGATCTTAGGGGAATTTTCTGGCTTGATGTAGTTATCAATAGGTGGTTCTGCTAGTGCCTCCTTTGGTGTTTCTAGCTGAGGAGCAGCTAATTTTTTAACATGTGCAACTGCTGCTTGACACAAGCAACAATCAAACTTAGAGTGGGCAGCATTGTGAACCCTGCACTAGTTTGGTAACAAGAGATCCTGTAAATTCATTCGGGCCCTAGGCTGAGCTGATCCCTTGCGTATTTTTTTATGAATTCTTGGAAACCACTGAGTAGTCCCTAGTTGTCATCCTTATTAGGTTCATCATCAACTTTTATCAACATTTTTGTGTCTGGGGGAATTCGTGTAGAATTAGTTGAAGAACTACATAACACCAAGAACACTTCGTCTGCACTTTCTTCCTGAAGCACAACCTCATTTTGGTAGGTGAAAGGATGGTAATTCCCTGGGTCAGCCTCGGCAAACAACACCTTGCTAATATTATTGTACTCCGTGATCATGTATTTCATACGGGGTTTACAGTCGATATGGATTTGATTTGGCAGCCCCTTCCATGGTAGCCACATGTAAGAAAGGTCTGTGGTGGTATATCCATTCAGTGCCTTGGTAAATTCCCTTCCTAAGATGATTCTATATGCATCGGAGATATCAACCACTTGAATATCAATGACCTGTTGTATCCATGGGTCTATAGCAATCTGCTTCGGGATACAGTTTATTTCTCCCACAATGTTGATCTCTATTTTGTCCAGCTGGGTCACCTTCCTCCTTGAAGGCATGGGAGTGATGCTAAGAGCCTTACATACTGCCAAGGGCATGACATTGGTAGACATTCGTGAATCGAGAAGGAAATTATGCAGGTTGATCCCAAAGATCCTAATGGTGGTCAGGAAAGGGGGAGTTTCTAGTCTCCCCTGGAAGATGCCTGTAGGCATGTCCATGTGAGCTATCTGACCTTTGTTCTTATCACTACCCATGTCCTTGGTCTGTCTAAATGGCTGGTCCTTGGAAATCTGCCTATTACCCTGTTCTGGTTCCTTTTCAATTTTTTTACTCACAAGTTGATTTACAGGAATATCCGTCATTTTTCCAGTATTATCTTGTATCTTTGGTTCCTTCCTATGCTCTTCAAAGGTAACTCTTTTGGATGACATTTCCAGAGTTATACTAGATGATGGAGTCCCATTGAGAACCCTAAAGAAGGCATGCCTTACAATAGGGACTTTGAGTAACTCGAAGGCTGACAAACTAATTTTTACCTTCTTGAACTCTTCTGCTACATATTCACCCATTTGTTCAATTTTTGAACTAAAAGCTTGGCCTATGGCAGAACTAGGAGGTTGGATTTTCGTTTGACTAGATAGATTTTGGGATTGGCCTTGAGCCTGATTTCGTGACTAGTTTTGGGATCTATTCTTGTCAAGGTATTGGGTAGGTATATGGAGGAGTCTAGGGTTATTGTTGGCATTAGGATCAGGCGGAGTGGCAAAATTGTTCGATGGGGTAGAAGTTGTAAAGGGTCCACCTGCCTGTCTATTCCTAAGAAAATAGGGAGTTGACCTTTGATGAAACATGTGGACCTCATCTACAAAGGGCTCCTCTTCGTCTACTTGACCATTATCTACTGAATCAAAAAGCTAAGCCAAAGTTTGTTCATTGCTTACCTCTTGCGCTTCTTCACCCTCAATAGGAGTAGGCTCGACTTCGAGCTCGTTGTGGTCACCTCGTGGAAACGGTGCTTGATTAACCATGAGATAGAAGGAATCATATGGCTCGGATGGGACGATGTCCCTACAGTTGGCATTATCAATCATATTCTACACCTCCACTTGGAATATTTCAGTAGCTATCTAGAACTCGGGGCAATCCAACTTGAAATGTCTGCTAGTTTTGTGAATCTAACACCATCTGAACAAAGCTGCCTCAACAAGGTATACTCCGCTGGTCATTTTTTCGTTGCTTGCCGGTTGGTCGAAAGGTGTAGGGACACCCCCGTTATTGGGCCTTGTGTTCCATGTGCGATTCTGCCTCTAAGAAGGTCTCCTTTCTGAATTATGATTGGCATTTTTCCCCCTGTCATAGTTCTACCTAGAGGAAGTGTTTGCTTTGCGATTATCCCTACTGTCCCTATTGTCTCGGTTGTCCCAGTTAAGATTGACCTGGAAATTATGCTGGGAGGCCTGTAACTGATTATTCTAATTTTTTAGGTGCATCATTTTCATGGACATTTTATTTATCATCTCAGTCAGTTCCTCTAACTTGTCTTTCTTAGTTCTGTTCCCAGGCGATGGCACCGAGTTTTGGAGAAAAGTGGGTGGGGCTGTCGGTTGATTTTGATAAGCTGGAGGAAACTCTGGTCCCGATAGGTATAATGGCACCTGGGGCTGCTGGGAATACGCCTGTTGTTGGGGAGTAGCCTGAGAATAGTTGTACTTCTGTTGGGGCTGCAAATAGGAAGGCACGGGAGGTGCATAATTTAGTGGCTACCCTAGATGTGGTACCATAGGAAACTAAGGTATTTGGTTCATAAGAGGGGTTTGGTGAGCAAACACCTGATTAAGCCTCTGAATCTACATCAGGTGAGCTACCGGCCCTAAAAAAGGCAGTGAACCAGAGATATTTTGCCCCAAACCTATACTAGTGACAATGGCCTCCGTATAAGTGGTCACTAAGATAGTGAGTGGTGGGCGCATCCTTTTCACCAAGGCCGACATGAGGTTGTCCAACGCTGCATAATAGATCAAGAGAGCTACAACATCATTATGAAGGTACGGGTCATGAAGCCTTGTATAGGCCCGATAAAAACAATCATTGAAGGACCCAATAGGTTTGTTGACTTCCCTCCTGACAGACATAAACTGCTGGTAAAGTTCTAAGGGGCTGATGGGAATCTTGTATTTCTGTAGGAAGGCATTCTTCATCAGATTCCATGAGGTAATGGATCCCCTCGGCAGATTGATATACCAATAGAAGGCTTCTTCCCCTAACGAATGTGGAAAAAGGTGGCATGCGACATCCTCGTGGTTGACCTGCATTTCGGTAATTATTGTCTCAAATATTTTGATATGCTCCTCAGCTATTCTTTGTAGGTCATACGGATGGAACTTCGAACAAAATCCCTCTAGATTCTTGGGCATATCATGGTAAGCGACGAAATGTATCGGTGAAGGGTTATGTGCTAACCAAGCCATGGAGGGTGGTAGAGGTGGTATCTGCAATACAACAGCAATATGGGACTGCACTTGAGTTGTGGTTGATTGGATTGGGCCCTAGGTCGGAAGGGCCAGGAGAGGAGCAATCCCCTAGTTGCCGGAGATAGTAGGTGCAAATGCAGTTTGAGATGGTTGGGTGGAAGATGAAGGCTAGCCGAACGAAGGTGAGGGTGGAATGGAGGTGGATGGAATGGAGGAAGAGGAAGAGGCAAAGCTACTTCCTTTAACTCGCTTCACCCTTGTAGGAGGCCGCAATTCTTCAAATTCTCCCTTGTTTGGTGTTGACTGTAAAACTCTTTGAAATATTTCCGGGGAGAACGATCTGATTCAATCCATCTTCACTTTTAACCCTTAGCCTGGTATTCCCAACGTGTGGCCCTCCTTTTAGCACTAGTTCTGTTGATGGTGTTTTTATGCACTTTTCAACACAAGTAGTGCGTAGGTGCACTACCTCTTTTGAAAGACAATCTTCCAAAATCAAATTGTAGAACACTATCCCAAGGTCTCTAATGTCAGGTCTTGACAGTGCTTGGAATATCTCAGTTGTTTGATGTGATTTGTTGGAATCACAAGGCGGTCTAACAGATGGGTTACAAAGCATGGAAGTTGGATCTTGAAATAGAGTTCTTGAGATGGAAGAGTTGTTATGCATTGGCTGTAGGTTCAAACCGCAATCTTGGACTCCAATTTGTCATTGGATTTAGCTTTACAATGTGTAATGAACCTTAGCATAGGTCAGTCATAAAAAAAAAGGCAAGAAAGAGGGAAAGTTCCTAAATCTGCAACTAACTACGAATAGTGACAATAGAGTTCCTACAATGGACAACCTCTTAAAACAATATCCCACTTAACCAGAGATCTCACAGTATCATGGAAATTGTGCTATCTTCTAAGGTCTGCAAATGCTTTATCCTTCATTCACCATGTACATGCATGAATCAAAGATGAAATGTTTTAGAGCAGCTTTGGATTCAAGCCTAGGCTAACTTTACATAGCTGTCTACCATCAGCAAATAGCAAAAAGTATGGGCTGAGAAGTTATCAACACAACAGGAGTTTTCATTATCACAAGACAACATTCCTAAAATCTATTGAAGTAAGAAACAGCTAACTAGAACATCAATAAAACCTAAGTCAAACATCTAACAATGGAGATTGAATCAAGCAACATGTAAAAAACTCATAAAATGCACCAAGTCAATGTCTTTTCTTTATAAATTTCTGCAGCATGTCTTTACAACAACTCAACTCAACTTTGCAAATGAGAGGAGAGCCTTATTTATAGTGACCAAAAGATCTAATGAAAGGCCAAGATTAAATCTTATTGTGTGGCCAAGATTCATTACAAAATAGGGTTTCACCTACCCCTAATATATCACAATTTTAAAATTGCATCCTTGTTTTTTCTCTATTTTGTCCTCTTGCTGACGGCACTGTAGCACTTTTGTCCTTTGGCCAATTGTTGTTTTCACTATAGCTATTCTTCAAGAAGTTCTTTGTCCTTGACGGGGCTGTCTTCATGCCTTTTAGAAGCTGTGTATTCTATGAACTTGAGGATGATCACCTGGAGCTTGTCTATTTTGATGATTTCATATCGTAGCACCTTGTAGCTCCATTCCTTTGTGTTATCCTCCAGCCTCTTCCAATCTTCATCATATTTTGAGCCTTGGTTCTTGAATAGCTCTGCTTGACTGAAGGCATGGGCGGCGAAACTCATGAACTCCGCCGTGATTTCACTAGACATCTCGTCCTTCATCCTTTTCTAGAAGTAGGGCTTGATCTTCTCTGGATCCATTTGTACTATGGGCATGTCATAGCCCGTCATCAGCTTGAGATAACGAGTGCACTCCGCCCTAATCTCTTTGATCCATTCGATATCCGGATCCACCTTGCTCATGATTTTTTCCAATCTCTCTTTCTAGTTATCAAAGTCCCACCGACATACATCCATCAGCCAGTGATCGTCCTTCTTAAATGTAAGCTCCTTCTCCCACGTGGCTTCTAGCAACTGAAGAATAACCTTGATCCTCAGAAAGGTTGAGTCGTAGGTCACAGA
Source organism: Sequoia sempervirens (assembly GCA_007258455.2). NCBI lineage: Eukaryota > Viridiplantae > Streptophyta > Pinopsida > Cupressales > Cupressaceae > Sequoia > Sequoia sempervirens. Next base: position 120,429 of record VDFB02142744.1, read on the forward strand.
GAAGTTGGTGTAGAGCTTCCTTGTGCCCTCCAGAGACTGCAACAGGTCTAAGAACTTGTTGGCTGTTCGCATAACCTAGCTAATTCCCATGTTTTTGACGTATAAGACTCGTCAAAACAAGTCCTCTGTGGTCTTCTCCAAGTTCTTTCTCCTTTCCATCTTATCGATCTGCTCTTTAGATAGCAGCTGAGGTGTGGCCATGGATGTGGTAGGTAGGTCATCTACTGAAGACCATTGTTGTATGTAATTTGTTAAGGCTACGACCTGTGCCTTGAGCTCATCCTTTGAGATCTTATCTTGTTTTATCAAATGCACTACCATAGCCACTAACTCCTCAAGGTGCCTGACTTTCTGCTCTCTGGTGGTGGTCCCCAAGTCGATGGTGGAGATGTAACTTATCCCAGCTTGGCCAATCACAGGCATTGCTATTTGTGCTGCTCGCGACCTAGAAGCATCCATCGTTACCCTGGATCAGACTTTGGGCCTCTTCTCCTTCTTTGTCATGATTTGGGCTCGATCCAAGATAGCTTCCAACCTCGCCCTTGGGTCCTTTAGCACAGGGTTTTTTCTTTTGAGCTGCTTCTCTAACCACTTGGGCATAGCAGATTTTCACTTGGGTGAATCATGGTCACCCTCACCCTTCTCGATCAAGGCCAAGATTTCTGCTCCCTTCTCTTTTGGGGATTTTCCTTTCTCCTTGGCAGCATCTCCCTCTTCCTCGTTAGAATCCTGGATGAACACGAGGCATTTGATAGGAAGCACAGAGGTTAGTTGTTGCATGGGACTTCCTTTCTCTGTCATTTCTTCCTCTTCCTTTTCCTCAGCGTGTTCAATTTCAAGGGTCTTGACAACTTGAGTTTCACCCTCAGTTAAACCCTCCCGTTGCTATTTTTCTAGTGGCTGCCCTTCCTCATGGTGTGACCTTTCTACTTCTGCCTCGGTGTCTTTCAACTATTGTGTCATCTCCTCCTTAAGGTCATTGTCAAAGGTTTGCACGATTACCTTAGCACCAGAGCTATCTTCCTCGTCTCCACTCTCGGAAGAGCCCGTTCCTTCCTCCTCATAAACCACCCTGTCGATGGTTCAGTGTTTGTATTCCGAGTGCTCATGGTATTCATCGGCCTCCTCCTCATAGGCCCCTGAGGCCTCTCATTCACATTCCTCCCACTCCTTAGAGATTAGCATGGTGGTTTCCATAGTCGGTGGCCCTGTTGGCGGTTGTGAAGGTTGAGCGGTAATAAAGGCTTGTGCAAGGGCCGCTTGAAGAGCGGGATCCATTAGGATCTGGGATAACTCAAGGGGAAGATTATGCATATGTCTCGAGAGGGCATCAGGCATGGTGGAAATGGGAATAGGTTTTGTCACCGTTGCTAGAGGGAGTGATGTGATTGGTGACATGGCAACGAAGGAAGGGGGCGTAGTCATGGCAGAAGAGGAGTCGACAATTATTATAGACTCGGTCGGAGGTGAAGGGGCAAGATGGACAGAAATGTCCACTTCCAGCTGAGATGTGGCAATCATAGCCAGGGAGGTAGGTGGTGCAATAGGAGGGGCAGGGAGAGCCAAGAGAGGTTCCAATTGATCTATACCCTTTGCTTCCTTCTCTTGGGTTGAAGGCTATTCCGCAGTGCTCCCTGCTTGTTTGAGCCTTTTGGGAGGTGAGCCTCCCGTTTCTTTCCTTATGTAGACCTTGGGGTCTGGAGAATGTTATGTTTCTATCCCCTTTCTTTTCTTGGACCTAGTGATTAGAGGGGACTTGGAGGTACCGCTAGTTGAAGTGGTGGCAGCAACATTCTCTGTGGCATTTGGCTCACTTTTGAGCCCTTCATAAGTCAAAATTATTCCTTGTCACTTTAATTAAGCTACCTGCCCATCGATCCACTGATCCTTAGTACGAGCCACAATTGGCTGGGTTATGGTATCAATGCCATCGACCTCCTGCTCGTCCCAGTCAATTAAGGGTATTGGCAAATTGGCGACTGCAGGGTACCTGGGATGCATTATGGTGGCCTCGTCCTCCTCGACTTGGTCCGGTATGGGAAATGGCTGCACCCTTCTTACGAACTATACAGTCATTCACATGTGGTGCCTTGCGCATACCTCTTTATCATCCTAGCAGTTGGCCCAAAAATCCTCGATGTGGTGAAGATGGGCTTACCCTGGCCCTGACACTTTTCTAACATGACCATACGGGTCTATCCGTGGGCAAGCAGTGTGTAGTTAGAAGTGGTAATCCTTTAACTCTTTCTTGGAGTTACCAGCACACTAGGAAGTTTGCAGTCAGTACATGCCCTGGCCAAGGGTCATGGAGTAAGAGATCCCTGCTATGTGTTTGCTGCTGAAGATTGCCTGTAGGTGTTGGAGTTACTGAGAAAGCTCTAGAAGGATGATTCGGTCATTGGGGTATCGAGGCAACCTATTTGGCCTTTTAGTGAAGCCCTGGGCATGTATGTACGTGAACTTTGGATATTGGATGAAAAGAAAGGAATACTGTTTCAAAAGCGCCCTAGCACTATGGGAGACCCTCCTCTTGAAGTCTCTAGAAATCAGCCTGATAATATAGCCAATGAAGGCATTGTTTACCCTACAGTATTCCTTTTTGAAGTTCCAGTACTAGAGCTACGGGTACCTATCATATGCCTTGATTTTCTGCTCCTGTTCCTAACCGGGTGCCACAAACGACCTGCTGTACTGTCTTCGATCCACCAATGAATAGACGAGATAGGAAGTCATATAGAACTTGGAGCTCTTCTTTATGTTGACAAATTGCTCATGGAAGTAGTCACTTATGATTCCTCCCCAGTAAAATGAAGTCTTTGTGGTCACATCCTTGTTTCCACGTAGAATCTGCTCAATGAAGTACACCATCCATTCTTGGAAGAAGGTCACCGTAGGAAGACCCATAACTTGGCTTAGCATCGTGACCAAGTCGTGGTATTCTTCGTAGAAATCACTGCGGAAGAGTTCCTCAGGAACCTTCGCAACGCTGCCCCGCCTTTCCTTGAGCCAATGTAGATTTATTAACTTTTTGCAGCCAGCCAGATTATCGTCCCATGCCGCTTGGCATTCTTCTATGTTGGGCCTTTCCATTTCTTGAAATGTGCAAATGTGGAAGGTTTCTGTGATCCCTTCAAGTGACATGTCAGCGAGAATGTTGCCCTCTTTATCAACGATTGTCCTTGTGTCAGTTTGATACGCCTCCTGACAAGCCATGACCAACTCGGGGGCCACAAGGGATGGAGGGAATCCAACAGCCTTTGCTATTCCACTCTGTCTTATTAATCTTGCATTCTTTGTCATTGGATTGACCCTGACCCTTTGTGTGAATTCGTCAATATCAACTTGGCCTATGTTGGTGTCTGCGATCTCCTTCCAATCCGTGGTGAATTTTGAGTGGAGAGGCTCGCCCTAGAATTGGTATTTCATCTAGTCCTTGTCCTCTTTTCCTCGAGGGGTCCTTCTTGACTTCTTCCCCTTGTCCTTCTCGACAGATGCCCCTGAAGGTCCCACACCTGTTTCCATATATTCTGCAAGTAAGGGCATAGTCACCACAATGGATCACACAAGCATTCAAGTTAGCCAACACCCTGAAAATAATATTTATTTTAAACAATCAATTAAGCATATCATGACCTTTTATCCCCAAATGTTATTGGTCTTTTGATTAAGGGCATTTGGACAGTTCAGGCCCAGAGGGTCAGACTTCCTCAGTAGGAATGCTGTTTGGAAGGGAAAACACAGCGAAGGGCTCCTAAAGATTCTCTTTGGTCAAATTTTAGTATTTCAAGAGGTTCGCAATGAAGAGGACCAAAATTAAGCATGTGGGTCGAAGTTGGATTCTAGATTTGAGCTTATTCAGATCAGTTTAAGAGAATTCAGACATCTCGAGCTGGAAAGCAGTCTAGAGATGGCAGTTTGGAACGGCAAACAGAAAAAGGAAATTCGGAGACAGAACTTCAGGGTCTGGGGTCTGGTGGGTTAAAGGGCGGCCAATAATTTATATTTTTACTTCTGAACGTTCGGGCTGGTGACACTGGGAAGATGCTCATCTTTCGCCATTTAAGATGGCTATTGTCAGATGGAAGTCTGAGAGGGGCAGCCTAGCAATTAGGGCCTGGCGGGGTAAGGTTTTGGCGAGATCCGTAAGTCTCGCTGACAGCCATGAGCGAGACTGGACCTGGCACAAGGGTCTGCTGTCATGTGATTTTTCTCTGAGTTTAGCGGCGATTAGTAGGGTGGAGCCTGAAGGTTGGAGGGTCGAGCAAGAACTTTATTTTGCAACGACGGGCGAGGACAGGAGTCCCACACAATGGAGCCTGACACAGATGAGAGCGTTTAGTAGTTTAAATTGTGTGCCGATAGCAAACAGGAAGGCAGAGTCTGAAGGGCGGGACGTCGAACGATATTTTCGCTTCGGGACGACGGACAAGGATAGCAGTCCTAGGCTGCAGGGTCCGGTAAGAATGAGACCAATCTGCTTAAGTGACATTTCAATGGCAAGGAGGAGGTCATGGGCCGAAAGGTGGGACGCCATCAGGGGTTCACCGTGAAGGACGACGAAGCACTCACGGAACCCCGGAAGTGGAACTCCAGGGTCCCGGGCCCGAGAGACGTAGAGGGCGCCCATTCAAATTGAAATGCCCATGGTGAGGTGAAGGCCGGGCCCCGACGGTCGGGAGGTTGGCGTCAGTTTTTTGTGAAGGACATGGCGACATCCCTACAGACTTCCGAACAAGGAAGCCTGACGGGCCAGGCCCGAAGGGAGGAATCGCCATTCGAAGGAATGTTTATCGTTTGAGTTTAGACGACGAAGACAAGCGACGAGGCCAAAGGACATGATTTCTCTGCGGGAAGAACAGCCGCGGTGAGGTAAGGTTCTAGATTGGTCATGAGGGCATCCCAAAAGGTTTTTTAAGTTTTCAAAACATGGGTTTCATCTGCCACGCTATGGTTTATCATTCATTCATGGTTTTGATGTTCATCATTCATTTTGATGTGCATTATTCATGGGTTTGATCCACCACGCTATGGTTTATCATTATTCATGGGGAGATGTGGGATCCACCTATAGTTGACGAAATGATGCTGAGGGCAATGATCATGAAGGTGTCGACGACAGTGGGCTCCTTAATCAAATTCTCCAATTGCTCTGCAACTCTGTCAAATAATAATGACGGGTCAAAGTGGGTCTTTTATACCCCTAATTGCAATTAATGACCCCATTGAATGCAGGTACAATGACACAAAAGGTTGGAGAGTTTGAATATCAGCAACGGTGGTGGGAGACTCAGGGTTCGACGGCCAGGGAGGTGCAGGATGGCGGCCGCTATTTGATTTTGACTCGGTTGGAACGGCGGTAGCGGAGAGAGAGTCGGGGCCTGGATGGTGGAGTTGAGCCAAAGATCCATCATTGTGGACGGCAGAAACATCATGAAATTCTGGATGTTCGGGCCTAGAGCACTCGACTGCAACTAGGGTTCCCATAGACTTGGGACAGCACATAAGGTAGCGGGACCCGGAAGGCAGGACGCCGCTAGAGGTTTGTAGTGAGGGACGGCGATGCACGGTCGGAACCCCGAAAGAGGAACTCCGGGGTTCGGGGTCCGGCTAGTTAAACAGCTGTCAGAATTTAACTAACTTCTAGCAGATAGAAAAATGGGGGCTTGGACCCTGGGGTCCGGGAGGACGCAAAGCGGACGCCATCGAGAACAGCAGGTGCAACGGGGAAACCCGGAAAGGGAATCCCGAACGGCTGGGCCCGGGGCCGTTGGTAGGTTCAAACTACCAGAGGGACTCAGCGGGGTGCCAGAACATAACAAATTAAAAGGGGAAGGCATGGTCAACTTATGGTGGGGCTTTAAAGCAACATTGACCAACCGAGACACCAAAAATGGAGGCACACAAAACGAGGCAGCAACAAAACTTCCTGACAAGGCGAAAGAAAAGAGGGTCCCCATTCTGACTGGGGCATGTGTGCCCAGGGCACAACAATAACCATCACGATACCTGCCCTTCCTGCAGATCTCTTCTGCTTCCACGACCTGAACTTTCTGTTGATGGAGATGAACTATTTAGAAAATAATTTCGTCAAGGTTAGACTATTTTATTTTTGAGCTTTTTAAACAATAAATTTTAATTTTAGAGTTAGTATAATGAAATCTTGAAATTCTAAGACTACATTTAAGAGCATTGGTCGATCAGGTCTATCATATGTATAGATCGTATGTTTTTCTTCTTATTTTTCACTGCAGTTATTTCTTTTAAAAAGAACTGAAAACAAAAGATTAAATATTAATCTTAATTATAAAACTATGTTTTGTTGATTAAATTAGATATTAATTACATTAAATTTCAAGTTTCTCGATTAGAATGTTTCCTACCAAATGTAGATTCCGTTTGTTTCATGCTTTTATTCATTGGATGAGAACTTTTAGGTGTCAACAAAACAAATCATTTTTTATTGGATTAAGGTAAGACAAATCTTTTTTTCATTGCTTTCAAAAAATGGCAGGTATGTTGATCGTAAAATAAGAAATGTTGTCAGATGTAAGGGAATAAATGCGTTTTCACATGTAGAAAGATTTAAAATAGAATTGTCACTTTCACGTGATGCTATTTTTATAGAAAGGATGAAATATTTCTTATAAAATAATTGTTGGTTTTTTATTTTGTAAGATAATAAATGGAAATGGGATTTGGTAGAAAGGATCAAATATTTCTTATGTAGAATAATGTCATTTTTTTTTTTGTAAGGTAATAAATAAAAATCAGATTTTACAGAAAGGATCAAATATTTGTTAGGTAAAATAATGTATAGGTTATTTATATTATTTCAAATAATTCTTTATTAATAAAAATAAGATAATTTTTATATTTTTGAATGTGAATGAAATTATAATTTTTTACATGCAAAAAGATATAAGTGAACTGTCACTTTCATATGATGGTATTTATATTTAAAAGGAATCATGATGTTTTGATATTAAAAAACAAAGAGTGGTTTCTCATTTTATAAGGGAATAAATGTAAATAGAATATTTATTATGTAAATAATGTGTAGATTATTTTAAACTATTTCAAGTAAATTTATATTAGTAAAAATAAGATAATTATTGTATTTTTGAATATGAATGAAACTGTAATTTTTCACTTATAAAAAATTCTAAAATGATGTATTATTGTATTATCACTTTCATATGATATAAATTTTGATTTAAAAGGAATCACGGTGCTTTGATATTAAAGAAGAAAGAGTGGTTTCCCACTTGAGAAGGGAATAAATGTATATTAAATATTTCTTATGTAAATAATGTGTAGGTTATTTTAAACAATTCAAAGTAATTTTTATTAGTAGTCTAAGATAATTATTATATTTTTGAATGTGAATGAAGTTGTAATTTTTCACATTTAAAAAGATATAAGTGTATTGTCACCTTCATGTGATGGTATTTTGATTTAAAAGGAATCATGGTGCTTTGATATTAAAGAACAAAGAGTGGTTTCTCATTTTATAAGGGAATACATGTAAATAGAATATTGTTAAAATAAAGAGAAAATTGCACAGATTAAACCATTGTTGAACAACAATAAAAACAATAATAGTAAATATTATATTTATATAGGTCAATTACAATGTGCATTGCAAATGCTTAAAAAAAGTATCACATTGCCCTAATTACATTCCCATGAATAACCACCCAAATTCCCTTACAGGAATAACTTCCCAGAACTAACAATTAATTAATTTATTACTAATCTAATAGCTAATTTACTAAATGTAGACTTTAATTTCCAACAATCTCCCCTTAAAGTTTACATAATAAAAACAAAATTTAAAAATGTAAACCTTAAATTCCTACATATCACCCCCTAAAGGTTTACAATAGAAAAAAATGAAAACCAAAATTGGTATCAGCATCAACCTAAACTTCCTGGTCTACGAAAATGATCTAATTAGCCATCCCTGCATCAACATCAGCCCATACTCCTTTGTCTAGGAAAATGTCTTGAGCATCAACCCAAACTCCTCATCTCTGGGTAAATGTTCGATTACTAACTCTTCATCAGCATTGATTCAAACTACTCTTGTCTAAATAAATGCCTAGATTAACAACTCTTCATCAATATTGATCCAAACTCCTCATGTCTAGATAAATGTCTAGATTACCAACTCTACATCAACATTGATCCAAACTCCTCTTGTCTGAATAAATTTTTGGATTAACAACTCTTGATCAACATTGATCCAAACTCCTCATGTCTAGATAAATGTCTGGATTACCAACTTTGCATCAACATTGATCCAAACTTCTCATGTTTGGATAAATTTCTATATTACAAACCAACTATGAATTGAGACTAACTCCATTATCCATAGTAACACACCTACAAAATTATGGATCAAGACACACTCAGTTATCCATAAATGGTTTGTGGATTAAACTATCCATAGAACAACAACAGCTCTCTAAGTTTTTGGATTCAATTACCCATAGACCAACAAATCACTGCATGCCCCATCTTGCTCTTGAAAGGAATTGAGATGAAACAAAAATTGCTTTTCATGAAAAATATCTTCCCCATGCGAGAAGCTAACTCAAGATGACAGATGTCCTCCTGCCTCCATTTCCTCCAGCCTCCAATATGACCCCTTTAGATCTTAGTCATTTATATTTCTGAACACACCATCATTAGTAAATGCATGAAAGTGTGCACACACAAAGATGTCAGATTCAACTGATAATGCATCCATTACAATAAAAATGTTTATGTAATGCTCCGCCGTGCAAACCCCAAAGGAACTAATAAAGACACAACAATTTTTTTTTAAAAGAACATATTAAATGTACTTAAGCATTCCAACATAACAATGTTCTAAGTTTCACCACTAAATCCCTTGGGGTACACGAGGTGACATTACTAAACTCACCCATAACAAAGATAATACATTAAACAATAATTAAACAATTACATAAAACTATTCATTCTCACATCACCATTTAAAACCATCTATTAACAATAACCACATTAATAAAATCAATCCAAATTAAACCATATATGTAAAACATAAATGAATTAATCATAAAGATAACAAATATATATACATTTCGATAGATACAACACAACATAATCAATAATTACAAATGATAGTTCACAATGATTACATGGTCTAAATATACATTACATCAATATGATATTACAACATAATGAACATATAACAAATTACATCTAGATCCTCCCAACACACGTGGGAGTCAATACATCAACAAATAAATTACATCTGAAGTATGAACATACATCTGGTACATAAGAACACTAGATCAACAACATCTACTGAAACCTTGCAATGAAAGAAACAATTAAATCCAAAGGGAACCCAACGGGGTGCGAAGCACGTTCCACCCAACCACCCCCATGCTAGGAGTTAACAAGGAAGGATCCCCGACCAAGCACATCAACAGTAACACAAAACTAACTTCATACCAGATAACATAACATCAAAAGACCACATAGAAACTAAACCACGATAAATCACCAAAAGACATAACAATAGACCACTTTCGAGACATAACATTAAATCACTTTACAAATGATACAATAGTAACTCATATAAACACATCATCAATAAGTTTCAAGACATAATATCAAAGGACTACTTCCAGAGGACTTCAATAAAATAACGCAAATGGAATGTTAGAGGAGAGTGTCATTACATGGCTTAACATGGATTATCTAGACAACCTATCACAAGGTACCGCCTCCATCTATACATGGATTATCCTGACAACCTAGTTCAAGGTACCGCCTCCATCTATGGTTCTCCTGATAGCCTATCTCAAGGCGCCACTCCATAGGGTTACTCATGCGGAATCGTTAACCTTTCGTGAGGACAAGGCAATGATCTTGCTAACCACGGCCTTCTCGGTCCCCTTTAGTCTATGATAGCACTAACAGGCGGACGAGGCATCACAATTATCTTATTAATGTTTAATCCCCACCCATGATATATTACTTAGGTTATCACTGATTACTATAACTCTATGTGGGTTACCCTGACAACCCCTTTGTGTGCTAGTCCCCACTAGAGCCACTCTCTCTAGACACTCAAGCACAAAATACCCAACACAAAAGGATTGTATCAACAAGAACACTGAACCAATCAACTGGATCCTCTTTGGGGCATAACCTTCTTGCCCAATACATATGAAGAACATCCACAATATGGTACAATCCAAGTGCAAACTAAATCACAACCATGGTCAACACATAGGCCAAACATCAAAATACGAGATCACAAATAACATCTGAATCCCAACCTCTAGAAGTTACTAATCAACAACTTAAGTTCCTATAATAGGCTAAACTAACTCTAGGGCTTTCCCGCAAAACATAAACTCAATAAAAGAAAATAAAAATTAATTAAATGAAAAATCTCAAGGTACCCAATACATAAAAATGACACCATAAAACAATTTACAATGAATAATAAGTTTCACCCAATAAATCAATCAATTACACGAAAAAATTCATTTCAAAACAACACAAGTAATTTATTTCAAATTTCTCAACTAAACTATAACCTTATAAACTTTAAAATTAACCAATCAATTTAATTATAATTACAAAGCTTATTCCCAATTTTCTAATTAAACTATTATATTACCACTTGTAAAATTATCCATTTATTTCTTAACCATGACAATATAAATGACTGTCCAACATACACATATACATAATTATATGTATATACATGTATATATGCCTTTATACATATATACATATATATACATAAAAATAGTATATATATTAAAACAAATATTTGAAATTCATTACAAAAATTAACAAATAATTCATATATATATATATATAAAATATAAATTTTAATATATATACATATACATATACATATACATATACATATACATACATATGTATATATATATATATATATATATATCATATAACATAAAAAAATCGCATGAAACTTAAATCAAGTTTTATTTCCAAAGAATTGGCATGCAACATAGGGGAAGCCCATAGTACATAGTACTATGGGCGATGGGGGGTACACAGCCCCACTGGCTGCTGTGCGCAGTCAATGGTGACTGCGTACTGCAGCCACTAGGGGTTGTGGATGGTATGGCCTCGGCCGACCACCCACCCCCCAACAATTAAACAAAAAATAAATTTATTTTTTTTATATATATTTTTTACAAATATCTCGTTCAGACGAAATGTGAAAAAGGGTACGAATATCTACATATAAAAATGCATATTTTTATTTTACACAGTAAATTCAAAATCCGACATATATATATATATCCATCAGGAGGTTTGAAATAAATAATATAATTACAATGTTTTCCTAATAGACCCAATATAAGCTTGAGCAAAAAAATACAACCCTATACTCAAAGGGATTTTATTTTCAAGGTAATTTTTAACATAATAACAAAATTGATTTTCTTTCCAAAGAGTAATTTTCACAAACAAATTTTATTGAATAATTTCAAAGGATTTTACTATAGTTTTCAACAAACAATTTTCAAAAGTCTATAGCAACCAATTTTCAACTACATAATCCTCTTTCAAAAACATGGAGTAATTAATTTTCAAACGAAAACACAACAAAAAAATTTTGTTTATAGAACAATAAACTAAAAGAAATAATAATTTAGAAGAACCTGGAGTCCTTCGTTCAATGTAGAATTCTCTCTGTGGCTTCTTCTCAGTTTCCTACCTGCAACTCTCTTTTAAATCTATCCTTCTTCAAAACAATTCTTTTACCTAGAAGCACCAAAACAAAATTATTTTTCTCTTTTCTCTTACAGACCAAAATCTAGCCAAACCTTTTGTGTCTAAAACTCTTTTTCAATAAAATAAATAAAAATCAATAAAAGCTCTTCACTTTTTGTTTTCCTCAAAAAATCCTCCTCACTCATTGGTCCTTTTCTTGCTTTTAAAAGCACACACTTATCTACAATTTTAATTAAAATTTAATTATTTTCTCAAGATCCTATTCACACAATATTTTCTAATTTAATATTAAGAAAAGGATAATATTTAATTATCATCATCAATATTTATTTAATTTAATTACTTACACTCTTAATTAATTAAATAACTTTTTAATTTACAATATATTTGAAATTCAACATTTAACCAACTTACAATTAATTAAAACAACAAGGAAACATTAATTAATCTTATAAAATAAGGTTAATTAAATAAACAATAACCATATAAATAAAATAAATATTCAACAATCAAACTACACAACGATAAAGACAAAACCTCAATCGTGACACAACAACTCACAAAAGGACGATAGACTTGGGATGGGGACACTTCCTAATCCACTCCCTTTTTCAACATTGTACCCGTTGGGTTAATTTAATGCTCACCCTGTCCTACCGAAGCAGGTGGAATTGAGACTTTAATTCCTGCAAATCTTGCATACCAATAAATTTCATGTAACATATGTATATAATCAAAGCATCATATCGTGGGAAGGAATTGCAGCGTAGTAGGGCACTCGTAACGAATGGTGCTACACTATCCTCTCACCAAAGCTATACTAACAATTACAATATCAAATATAATGTAATAATTCTAACTAACTGATCACATCATAACTAATTACTAAACCACTGCATCACAATGTATTATTGAAACCAAATTAAACATCATAGAATCATATCATCGACATATATAACATTAAGGAAAAACCATTGCATAATCAAATAATCTAAACACCACGTAAAGTATCATAAATCATCATAATAATGTCAAATGTAGCAATCAACTAAACTATGCATCCACACACACCAGGTCAGTGAATTAATCACCATCACAAACTAGTATCATACTAACACATAAGAGTAACAAATAGTATCAAGGAGTATCAGCAACATGGGGTATTACAGTTTACCTTTATTGCATTCTCCATCAACACATGTAAATGATCAATTATAAGTATTGAATCTTCAAACTCAAAAAAAATATTCTTCCTTCCAAATATGCTATAAATGGATTTTATATAAAATATAAACATGTAAAGTGGAAGATCCTTCGCCATCATAGATAACTATGCCTCTTTCCAATGGCACATCTCATTTCACTCAAGTTAATTTCAATGGATTTTCACATCTTTAAAAGAAATGGTTGAATAAAAATGCCAATAAATTAGGTTTACATGTTTCCACACTGCCACTCACCAAAGGATGGAATGAGAGTTTCTAAATTAGCAATTTTCACCAAACATTTTCTCCATTAGTTCTTTTAAATTGAAAAATGTGGAACCAAAAGGACTAAAAATGACTCTCACATTACAACTTATTATTTTTGAAAAAAATAAAACTACACCTTACAAGAGTTTTAGTTTCTTACAAATTTTCATATATAATCATCCATTATACCTCTGATCACATGCCATATTTATATGTTTCCATTGCAAATAACCATCTATAAGTTCCCTCCTCCTCTATAGTGGTATTCATTCCTTCTCTATAGATTCCAAAATGTCTACATTTCACAATGCACAAAATATGTGTGTGCTCTGGTACCAATGTTAAAATAGAAATAAAATTGCACAGATTAAACCATTGTTGAACAACAATAAAAACAATAATAGTAAATATAAATAAATATTTCTTCAGGTCAATTACAATGTGCATTCCAAATACTTAAAAAGCATTACATTCCCTTGAATTAGCGAACAACCACCCAGATTCCCTTATAGGAATAACTTCTCAAAACTAACAATTAATTTATTTATTACTAACCTAACAACTAATTTACTAAATGTAAACTTTAAATTTACTAAATGTGAACTTTGATTTCCAACATAATATATCTTATGTAAATAATGTGTAGATTATTTTAAACTATTTCACGTAATTTTATATTAGTAAAAATAAGATAACTATTGTATTTTTTAATATAAATGAAATTGTAATTTTTCACATGTAAAAAAATCTAAAATGATATATTATTGTATTATCACTTTCATATGATGGAAATTTTGGTTTAAAAGGAATCAAGGTGGTTTGATATTAAAGAGGAAAGAGTGGTTTCCATCTTGGGAAGGGAATAAATGTACCAAAAATATAGCTACCCTCCGGATCTGGAAAAAAAGCAACACTTCAAAACCTTGTAGATTTGGCATAGGAATCGAAATCAGGCAAACCAAAAGTCAAATTTGATTTTCTTGACTACTCTCGATCCAATGAATGAGGTCTTTTTCATGCAAAAATGCCTCAAAAAATTCTCAACTCCAAAATTTTCAAGAAAGGAAAAGGGGATTCAGATCTAACACTTACAACCCTTATTGAAGAAAGAAAATCTCATAAATCGAGAAGGGGTTTGCTGAATCCACACTCTGATACCATGTTAGAATTGTGAAACAAGCACAAAACTATGAGCCACAAAATAACACAATGAACAAATACACCTTCCACACAAGAGATCCACAAACAAAGAATGCTATACTCTTCAACAAGAAAAAGCTATAAAAGCAAGAGACTTTCAAGAAGATACAAAAGCTCTAGATATTCTCCAAGAAATATTTACAATGAGGGTTGAGTGCTTATAAGAGAAAATCCCTAAATGAGAAAGGGATCAGATCATGACAAGTGCCAACATCACATGAGATGAGACATAATGATCTAATATTAGCTCAACTAATAAAACATAAAACACTCCTAAGTTTAGCTTAAGTGCACAAGAATAAATTAGACTAATAATCAATTAAAGATTAATTAATTATTAGCTAATGCATGATTACTCTAATAGAGCTGGCATATAGAATCAAATTAGTATTAATTCACAAAACAAATGTTAATATTATGTGCAAAATAAATGTTCTTACGACTTCTACTCACACAAATATTTTTTTTGTATATTCAAAATTACACTTTTATAGATCTAAATATCTATTTCAAAAATAATTAATTTTAAATATTTTATTATCATTTATATTTTCTTTCTTATCTTCTCTAAAAATAAATCACACCTAAATATAATATTAATTGTATTCAAAATAAAAACACTAGTATTTTTCAATAAAATAGAAAAACTATAATAAAATGGAAGAAAGATTAGGTTTCATGACAATATAATTTTTTTTGTCTCAATTCAATTGTTAAGATAAATTATGTATGTCCATTAAAATAATTAGTTTCTAGTATTTGGGACTTTTAAGGCTTATGAATAATAAATATTTATCTAAATGAAGAAAATAGAAAAGGAAATTTACCAGGAAAATACCAGATGTCCCACTAGCCTCATTCGTAATGTTTTATCAATAGATAGATTATATTGTAGTTATATAAAACAAACTACATCTATTTTTTTAAAATATCTTTAATTATAATCATAAAATAAACTAAATAACCTACATATCATTATTTTACATCACCTCAAACCAAAAAATATATAATCCACTTTCAAGTGATTCAAGTAAAAATCTTAGACTAATGTTGGGCATTTTCTAAATATAAAAAAGGTGACATGACTTTGGCCTTTCACCCATTGGTGAAATGATATGGTCAAGATGGGATGCCTTCTTACATCAATCTTCTAGTGAAAACGTACATCCCAAAATCTAGAGGTGATATAAGGCATCTCCTCCCTTGAAATCAGACCAAAAATATGCTTTTGTTGTTTAAAATTTCTAGGTCATTTCTATGCTAAGTTAAATGAGGGACTAATGTGCTACTAATTCTAATAGGATTCAATGATAATTATTATTTTATGAGGGAAAATTTAATAATTTTTTTATCTCAATTTAATTTTTAAGATAAAATTTCAATATCCATCAAAATAATTGGTTTTTAGTATTTGAGACTTTCAAGACTTATGGAAAACATATATTTATCTAAATGAAGAAAATAGAAAAATAAATTTACTATTAAAATACTAGATGTCCCACTAACCTCATTCTTACTAATTTATCAATAGATCTAGATTATATTGTAGTTTTACAAAACAATCTACATCTAGTTTTTAAAAATTTATTTCTAATTATAATCATAAGATAAACTAAATAACCTACATATCATTGTTTTACATCATGTCTCAAACACAAAAACATATAAACCACTTTCATGTGATTCAAGTTAAAATCTTAGACCATTGTTGGGAATTTTCTAACTATAAAAAGGTGACATGGCTTTGGCCTTTCACCCATTGGTGAAATGATGATATGGTCAAGATGGGATCCCATCTGGCATTAATATATTGTAGTGAAAATGGACATGGCAAAATTAAGAGGTGATGTAAGGAATCTCCTCTCTTGAAATGATATGAAACACATATTTTTGTTGTTTAATATTTCTAGGTCATTACTATGCTAAGTTAAATGATGGACTAATGTGCTACTAATTCTAATAGGCTACAATGATCAATTAATTTTTTATGATTGATTATGTATTCTAGTCAATTTTTACTTATAAAAAGATATAGATGCACATAAATGAGATGCATTTATACAAACATAATTATTGAATGGTCTTCTCACAAGATATAATATTGGAGCACAATCTAAAAATTATTCTAAGCACAAAATATTCTTAGTACATCCATAGAATAAATGAAAAAAGGTTAGAGGAGAAAGGGAAAAATGGGAAAAGGAGAAAGAGAAGGGATGAGAAAGGATAGTCATCCCCTTAGCCATTTATACATTGAGACCAATATATTCTTATAGATTCACCTATTTACTTATCTATACACCTACCTCCATTTAGTTACTTTTAATCTAGAGTTGATTACTATACCATTCTAGGATGAATCTATAATCTACGAGAAGACCTTCTAGTAACAAAATTATCTATATAAAATTTAAAATTTGGTGATTTGACCCTTTTCTTCCTTTGAAATTTAGTTACTAAACACATGTTTCACACAGCTTGATGCTATGTGTTACTATTTAGAGACATTCAATTATTCATTCTAATAATCAAGTTGTTTTTGATAAAGGGTAAAATGGGTTTTACAGGGACCCAAAACCATAAAGTTTACAGCAAAAAAGAAAGGATAAAAAAGGTCCAATAGACACAACCAGCTGCACAAAAGGAAAAAACCAGAACAAGCAGCAGCCACCCGCAAAAGACCAGGAAGGTAAAAAAAAGAAAGCTAGCAGAAAAGCCAACAAAAAGACCAGTCGTGATTAACCCAGAGTCTTCAGGACATCTAATAATCAAGTTGTTATCTCTTGATCAATATTTTTTTAATATTTCGTTAATCAATAATGAAATAGTTTCAATTTGGTGTTGTAAGAAGAGTAAGAAAATGACATTCTTAGGAGCTTGCAATTTTATATTTGCTCAATTTTGAGGCAATATGCTCAATTTTGGGGCAATAATCCAAGTGAAAGGTTCTCCTAACACAACAAAAATACTTGAAGGTATTTATAAATATATCCAAGCTCACACATTTTAGTTAAGAATATAACAAATGGTAAAATATCAAGTGAATTTATGAAGTAGAATACTATTGATATGAAACACCAAGATGAATATGAAGCTCAAGGATAGATATATGACTACAAATTCATCATATAATTGTAAGCGTGTTTTATAACAAAGTGGAGGTCTTGAAAAAGCTTCTAAGTAGTTCAGTAATGTTGGCCAGGGTAAGTTTTTAAAGTTGGGTTACATTTTATGCCATATTTTTTAAGCACACTAGAATTTGAGATTTTCCAACTAAAAGTTAAATTGGGTTAAAATTTTGTTATGAAATATTCATTCTACCTAAAATAGATCTTTGTGTGACTATTTTTGTAGTTAGATTTATTCTCTAGATATATATGTAGGATCACTTCAGTGGAAATTTATAAATAATTAAAATTATTTTAAAAATATGTTCCTATCATTTGTGCTCACATTAATAATATTGACACACTTGATAATTTCACACTATATTGACATCTTATTTTTACTACTAAATATATTAATAATTTATTTATTTCAAGGTCAGATTGAGAGAATATATTAAAATCGTCAACATCTCAAAAAAATACCGTGGAAGGGTTGTCCTTTCATCAAAAGTAGACATACTCTGGTAGGTTACAAAGATTGGAAGATAGTAGAAAAGGGACCTACAATAATATATGCATATTATTTACTTCTTTCAAAACACCAAATCTAAATACATCACTATTTAGTGATTCTTTAATCCTTTGAGGTAATAGAAAATGCTTAAAAATTAATGAATAATGAAATTAATACAGCTAAATAACATTGAATTAACAAAACAGGTGTTTCACCACTTGAAAACGATAAAATTGAGGCCAACCAACCAATATTTATGAGGTGGTTGGAAAATATAAAATATTACGACTTCTTTCATTTAAAATTGCGTATTTGGCATTGACTACATTTTGAAACAAGACTGGTTGGTATTTTTGTGCAAAACAGCCTACAAATACACGCTTTGCGGAAAAAGCCAGAGAATAGCAGAGCATCTCACGTTCCATCTTAGATTTCTGTGTATACTTGAAGTTGCGTATTTCCTCAAAGCTTCCTCCGTTAGATCTCCTGTTGGTTTCCGTAACATCGCTATACCCAGAGTGCTGCTCTACTCAGCGGCAGCCATGGCGTATATAGGTTGCATGTGGGTTTCTTTCTGGTCTTTTGATGGTATTTTGATTTAAAAGGAATCATGGTGGTTTGATATTAAAGAACAAAGAGTGGTTTCCCATTTTATAAGGGAATAAATGTAAATAGAATATTTCTTATGTAAATAATGTGTAGATTATTTTAGACTATTTCAAGTAATTTTATATTAGTAAATATAAGATAATTATTGTATTTTTCAATATTGAATGAAATTGTAATTTTTCACTTGTTAAAAAATCTTAAATGATATGCTATTGTATTATCAGTTTCATATGATGAGAATTTTGATTTAAAATGAATCATTGTGCTTTGATATTAAAGAAGAAAGAGTGGTTTCCCACTTGGGAAGGGAATAAATATATGTTGAATATTTCTAATGTAAAATAATGTGTACGTTATTTTAAACAATTCAAAGTAATTTTTTATTAGTAAAAAAAAGATAATTATTATATTTTTGAATGTGAATCAAAATTGTAATTTTTCATGTGTAAAAAGATATAAAATAGTATACGCGTGCACCCATATGATGGTATTTTGATTTCAAAAAAATTATGCTGCTTTGATATTAAAGAAGAAAGAGTTGTTTCCCACTTCTTAAGAAAATTGAAAGAATCCATGATTGGGATCCCACAAGCCCTGGATGATATTCTAAAGAGAAACCTATCACACATGAATGACAAATCACATAGCAAAAGATGTGGGACAATAATGATTATTGATTATTGAATCAATTACTAAATGATTACAATGAAGGATTGAATATCCTTATGTAGAATCAAGCAAACTCAACATGAGACCTGAATGGTGGAGTTCTGACTAAGAGAGGAGTGAGATAACATAATGCATGAATCAGTTAAGTGACTTTATCTCGTATGCAACACAAAGAATAAAGCACATGATTGATTGAAATGTGTAATTAATTAAGTGCTGGCATTAGATGATCTTTTCCTAAGTTTGCATTAAGCACTGGAGTAAATGTTAATTAATTTACTTGAACACCCTCTCTGAATGAAAACTGAGGAGAAGCAAAAACTAATGAAAGAAAAGAAAATTAAGATATGAATACCCCCATAATGAAAGAGCTCCCATGCCAATGATGAACGTATGAAGACATAATATGATCCACTGCTTGCAAAAAAAAATGTCTCCCCTTAGGAAGAAAAGGATCCAAGTTGGTGATTGGAGAAGCCAAACCAAAAGAATGGGTGATTTTGGAATCCAAATCCAGATGATGTGTGCCTCTAAAAACTACTCACGTGTCCACATGTTAGAAAGTGACGATGTCGAGCCAAGATCCTATGAAGAATGATAGAGAACAAGCTACAAAGGCTGAAGATGGTGGGCTAACAATAGTGATGAATCCTATCAATTTATTCAAACTAAAGAAGAAAGTTGCAATTGCTGAAGAACTGCAAAGCTGCCCTCCATTAGAGATGGTGCCATTATTTATCCAATGTTCAATATTGTCCTACTAGAAAGAAACTCTAGAAGCACATGAGGATGCAACTCTAGAAGCTCATGTAGCAAGGAACTTAGGACAAAAGAACACTTTTGGCTACCTATTGGAGGAAAAGTACGGAGCTCGATGGTTGATGAAGCAAATTTTAATATTCTAAGTTTGTTTATTCATAAGAAAAATGAAAGAAACCTATACTAGATGCATTAAGTAGAAACCCCCATATGAAACTTCATATGAGTTCAATTTTTACAAAGCTCCAAATTTTCCTAGATCTTTATCATGTGGTGCTTGCAAAGCACACACAATTTTTAAAGAATCGATAAGGAAGAAAGCAAGGAGCATGAAAAAATATAGGGAAAAAAACTTGCATGCATTTAGAAACAAAGGTTTACATTTGCCTCCATTTTGGTGAAAATCTTCATGATAAGCCTCCACCAAACATGCGCCTTAATAGAGATCTCTACAAAAAGCCTCTAAATGACGGTCAACCTACACACAAATGATGCTTTTGTGGGGAAAAATAATAGAGGGTTAATGCCAGATAACGAGGCCTTGACGTCCCAATAAATAATGCTACCTCCAATCTTCAATAGTGAATCCCACCTCTGAGTAGCAACAAACCACACTTCCAATATATGAATTAGCCACTTAAAGGATTTTTCCTTCTTCAAATAGCAAGGATGGTCTAAAAAATGATTGGAATGCACCGATACAATAAAACACAACATGCATAAAGAGATCTCCCACGAACAGAGCCATGTGAGCCTTTTTGATGGTCGATATGGACACGTTAGAGGTGAAGATAATTAGGGAGATTGCAAGCTCCTTGAAGCATTGAATGATAAACTTCAACAAGCATGTAGATCGAGCAGATAATTGAAGGCAACATAAGGAAAACAACAAACCATGAGAGCTAGATATAATATTTATTTCACGCTCCTGCTTCTGAGTTTTGTGCCCAAATCCCTATTTGGCTATTCTTTGTATGGGGGCTCGATATAATTGGAAAAATATCCCCGCTATCTTCCACTGGACATATGTATATCATCACTGCCACTAATTATTTCACAAAATGGGTAGAGGCTATTCCTCTTCGATCTACGACTACTGAGGTGATCTGTTGATTCATCCTTGAGAACATAATTGCTCATTTTGGGCTTCCTTCCGCATTAGTATCTGATAATGGCACACCATTTAAGAATAATGATGTGAAGAAGTTCATGGAAACTTTTCATATTCAACACTATTTTTTGACACCCTATTACCCACAATCAAATGGTCAAGTAGAGTCAACTTATAAAGTCCTTGAACAAATTTTAAAGAAAACTATTAACACTAATCATAAGGACTAGCACAAACAACTGCATTGTGCACTTTGGGCTTATTGCACAAGTGTTCATTCCTCCACCAGATCAACACCTTATAACCTAGTTTATGGTACTAAGACAATCATGCCCTTGGAGTTATAAATCCCAATGTTGTGGATTGCTCTTCAAGGTTTGATTGACAATAACACTTATAAGACCAAATGGTTGCATCAACTTGAAATGCTCAATGAACAGTGCATTAATGTTCTTGAGCATCTTCTAGCTTATTGAAAAAGGCAACAACATTACTACAATCTCAATTGCATCCCTCGTACATTTGACAAGGGTGAGTTTTTTCTATCTGCAAATCAACGTAATGTAAATACCAACCCTAATGAATGAGGAAAATTCAGCCCTAACTGGTTAGGACCCTATGTTGTTGACAAAAGCTATTGGTCTGGTGCATTTGTCTTAATGGAACTCAATGGAAAACCCCTTAAAGAACCAATCAATGCCACACATTTGCATCAGTATTATGTTTAATCCATTTTGAATAGTATGAATTATAAAGCAGTGTTGTTAAATCATTATAGGATCTTCCCTTATATGCTTTCACACTGCTTCATTTTTTACAACTCTTTCATAGGTTTGTCTTAAAAACTAAAGTGGTTATTTATAATCCCTTTAGGCTTCATGCTATTCAAATTCATCTAGTGTGTTGTGATAAGTTATATTTAATTTAGAATAACATACTCCATCATCACTTGTATCTAAAACAAAATTGCAATATGTTTTAATTAGATCACATAGGTTTTGTTAAGTCATGCAGCCATTAATTAAATACTTTTACCATAAAGTATTTTAATCAATCACATTGCATTTAACGTTCAAGCACAAAGAGACACATCATAATAGCAACAAATGTGTATGTCTATATTTATCAAATTTTTATATACATCTCAATATCATATACAAAATCACAAAGGTTTGTGAGAGCTAAACCCCTTTAGCTCTAGTGCTCATGATCTGGTCCCTTGACGTCGTGAGATGGTCGTGTGTGATCATGACCATGAACTACCAAGTCTAAGTGCATACTCTAGACCTTGTACTCAACCAACAACCACAAGACACTCTTTTGCCATCTGATCTCTCTCTACTCATACCTATGCTAGCTCTACATGTAGTCTCTCGACCTTTGCTGAGGTTTGTGATGATTGTCCTGCACTCTCAGCTTGAAAAATTTATCTCCTCACACTCTCGTACACTGCCTGTAGCCTCACAAAAGGTTTGTGTGACTCTGGCTCCTCCTCCAGGATTGATGGGGGAATGTAGTCAGGATCCATCTCCTCCTCATCGATGGATGCAGGCACTATCTCTGTGGAAACTTGACGATATAACTCTTTCCAGTCTCTCATCACTCCTACAAGATAGATAAGGTACACAATCAGTAACAATCATCATGATATACATATATGTAAAACAACATAATCACTCAAAGTACATGCATAACATAAAATATCATAATCTATGTCACTAGTTGAATGTGTCACCTCGATATCATCCTATACTAGGGGCATTGAGGTGATGCTAGCCTACCCTCGATTGTGAGTACTGGTGCTAGCTGTAGATGCTACTCATGACCTCATCCTATAGATGGGAGAGGAATCTCCCTCCTCATGATGGTCCCCAACTACTGCCTCATCATCCTTACTCAAGGGTGGTTGCTCCTCCTCATACTGCTTCTCCTCCTCATCCTCCTCATACTCCTCATCCTCACCCTCTCCCTTCTAATCCTCATAATCTGGATCTACCTCCTCATCATACTCATCACTAATCACATCAGTAAATATATTGACAGGTCTATAGCATGTCTCCTTGGCCCTATCCTTTTGCTCATCTCCGTCATCTGGTAGTGGCTCTTCATCTCCCACTATCTCATCCATCAGGAATATTGGTGTTAGTCAAGTCATTTCCCACCACTCCTCATGCTCTACTATGGCTCTGACATCATTTGTTTCAAAGAATGGTCACTGGTCGTGATCAGAGAAGTCATAATCACTCTCAGCTACATGCTTAAGAGTGAGTTGTACTATATTACCCGGAGACACTGATCTCCTAAAAGTGGGTCATGTCTGAGGTGGTGTCTACACTTGTCCAAATTTCTGCATGACTCAATTGTAGTAGAATGGTCATGTGACGTGGTCCTGGCAGCCAACCAAAAATCTATCCATCTACATCCTCCTCAACTGTTCGATATAATTTGGCCACTACAATGTTAGTTGATAAGGTCTTCATAGGACCTCATCCTCATCCAATCAGTCAAATCATACCCTCCAAAAATGTTAGTCACCATAGTGCCATAGTTGCTATAGAGGATACTCGAAAGCCCGTGGGTATCCTACTGTTGTCACACATAGATAACCAACTGCTTAGGTACACATAATGTGCTCAAGGCACTACACTTGTAGAAGTATGTAGTGTTCCATATGGTCCACCTATTGAAATAAAAATTTCCCCAAATCATGATAGAGATGTGCCAACATACACTTACCCTAGGCGTATATTGTCTGCTGCTCTGCCATCGCTCGATTCAAGTGGAATAGTCCTCCATCCAAGTGAGAACCTTGTCCATCAGGGATGAGAACTAGTGCTACGGTTTGCATCATAATACATTGAACCATTCGTGCTTGTGAATATAATAACATGGAAAAATCAATTCGTCCTTACATCCTAACTAGACCATCTACACAATATTCTAAATCAGCTCTTTGGTCTAGGAAGCTACAGTCTCTACGAAAATATACTCCCTCTCCTAGAATTGGACAACAGAGAATCCAATGTGCATCCTCTAGTGTGATCATCATCTCTCCTATAGGAAAATGAAATGTGCATGAATCTGCATTCCATCACTCACAGAGAGCCATCAACATGGCATTGTGTTATCTCATGGGAGGCATAAGCTATGTGCAATAGATCTCAATGGCCTGAAGATGCTCTGTCTCCTCTAATGATAGAATTGGAGCTAGATCTCTCAGAAATCTCAACTGTCTCCCTCTTAACCATTTTCATCCTCAGGTGGGTACCTATGAAGTTTACACAACTATACTCTAAAATTCATCTAAAATCTATCCTTTTTTACAATTTCATCATGCAAGTGTGTTAAAGTTACTCTAGTATTCTTTTCTAAAGGCCCTAGACACTTTAGAACCCTTTTGGGAAATTTCGTAAAGAAACAGGACCCTTCATAAAGAAACAAGACACTTTGTGAAGAAAAGGGACACTTTGCGAACAAAATGAACACTTTGTGAACAAAAGGGACACTTTGTGAACAAAAGGGACACTTTGCGAAAAAAGGGGACACTTTGCAAAAAAAAATTACAAGATCCTAAATTAATCCATAAATGCATAAAAAATTATTAAATAATTTCAAAATCACAAAACGAAGGTTACAGAATCCACTCACCTCATGTCGACGCTCACCGCGTGCCACCTAGTCATGAAGAATGTCCAATCGTGTAGGTGTGTATCCCTGTCTACTCAGCATCTTCTCCTTTCACTCATCACTCTCAAGCTACAAGCAGGTAAAATGAAATAGTAAGTGAAACTTCTTTCCTTTATCTCTTTTACTATGCATTAAATTAGGGTTTCTTTTACCTTACACATCCATAAAATACTTTCCATTCAAAACCACGTAATGGGAGCTAGGGAACTCCATTTTTGACACCATTTGATGCATTGGAATTGTGATTCCAAACCCGACATCATCAACTATCTATAATTATGTGACATGGTACATGGAAATGTCCTTCAATATGATATTTTGGGTTCAACGTGGCTAGATTGCTACCTTGATTCCACCTCTGTAAAATAAGCGAAATCAAGGGGGCGCATACATATACCCTCAAATTTTCTTTCTAAGAGTTAGGATAAAGGAATTTTGATGACTAACAAATTTTCATTGTAGGATGTGGTTCCTAATGTTGTGGTTGTCCAGATAACTACACTAGGGGCTTCATTCTCCTAACTTTTGAATAAGTATATTTTTATAAAGTAATGTGCAGTGTTTAGAATACTTTAGATTGCATATGCACATAGAGTCATATGGGTGCTAAAGTGAAGGCTTAATGTATTGCTAAAAAATGTATACTCTTGAAGAAGGAGACAATTTTGTGGTAAAACTAGGTCCTACTTTAGGCACCTTCCATCAATCACCCCTTAAAATTGCATTTATGGCCCCTAATACTCATGATTTGGGACTTTGAGGCCTAATTCACCCATGAAACCACTTAAATCCTAACAAATGTCATTAAAACCACTCAAATTTTGTGAAACCCACTAAAAATATCCATGATGGGGCTAAGTCGCCCAAGGTGGCGACTTAGTCCCTTTTGGGGTATTTTCCACTTTTGAGTGGGAATTTCATCAATTCAATTTAATTTTTCAATGGGTGTCGACCTCTTAGGTCTAAATAATGAGAAAATTAGGTGTTGATGTGTATAAATACACCTTTTAAGTCATTGTTCACATCTCCTAGTCATTTTTACAAAGCAAAAATCAAAATTCAAGAGAAAAAGAGTCTTACACAAGAAGATTCAATAAGATTTTTCAGCAAATTTGAAGCTTTAGGGCAAAAAACTAGGGTTTTTGTAGGTCTTCAAGTTCACTTCTTATTCAAGATATCACATTGAAAAATATTGATCATGGATGCCTATGGTGAATGATGGAGAAATATAGGTTAAAGAGATGAAACTAGCCATTAAATCACACCTAATGACTTGTTTTCAAAGTGAATCCATCTTCCATGTTCTTTTTATCTTCATATTTAAGGGTTTCTCGAAGATTCAGATACATATTTCCTTCAAAAAGTAAAGTGCAGGTTGTGGGCTTCCATTTCCACTTTCAAATTTGTAGAAAATCCAAAGTGGACTAAGTCACCCATAGTAGCGACTCAGTACCATTGCATTGCTTTTTCAATGTTTGTTACAAATTCAGACACCCTTTTGGTAGAAGTGTCCCAGTTGCTCCAAAAATTAGATTTTCTAGAATTTCAGTGAACTCTGCAATCTCCAGTCTTCTCCTCATCTGTTTCCAAGTGCATAGTTCCTGTTCTACATCTTTATTTTATCATTTATTGCATTTATTTTACTTTTTTTCATATCACACTATGTTTTCAAACAAGTTACTTTTCTTAAGTTTTGCATCATTAGATCATTTCATTTTCAGATGAGGGAATTAGGAAATCTTAATTAGGCATAATACATTTCATTTACATAGAATTTGAGTGTAAACCCTTGCATTCTGGTCCCCATTCAATCTCCTTTCTCCTTTTAGGTAAAAACGCTAGGAGGAGCAAAGTATTGTGAGGGAAAACCAAAATCATTCTTTATAGTGATGCATGTTTCAAATTCAAAAAATGTGATACCGTTTGAAAGCTATAGATGTTTTTCAATTAGCTTATCAATAAAGACTTTAGTTATAATTCAAATAGAAAATGAATAATAATTATTTATTGAATTCCAATTAAAGCATAATTTATATTGGTGGAAAGTTGAGAATATCCTTTCAAAACCCTTTTTGTTTCATCAATTTTGGGTTAAAAAAAAGTCGTCAGCCACATACCCATCTATCACCACTTTTTGGCCCATCATGATCGTGCACATACCCTTATGCCTTAATTTATTGTTGTTAAATGTACCCCTTTAACATTTACACACTTATTTAGGGATCCCTTAATTAATTTAGATTAATTCATTTACAAACCCATTAAATTATATTTTCCAAAGGGGAAACTCGACATTAATTAATGCCAATACATAATACTTCACATTGAACAATATGTGCTCCAAGAATTAGTGCCTGGGACCCATTTTCCCATGGGCGAGTGGGTCCTCCTTAAGCCTTCAAAGCCATTTTTAAATATTTTTTTGGTGATATTTTTATTATCCTAAATTCAAATTTTAAAGTTCATCTTGTAATGTTTGAATTTCGGGAAATTAAGGATAAATGTCTACAAATACAAGGTTTTTTTAATCAAATTAAAATTAGATTTCAAGAGCACAATTGAGAGAACTTTCACAAGAGAAAATATCATTGTCAAGAGAATTCAAGGGAAGATTTCTTTATCAAATTTTATAGCATTCAATATCTCAAGTATCATGTCGAAGCCTTTTGCAATCATGCATGTTTTTGGAGCTAACATTGTGATGTAGGTTTCAAGATCAAGTTCAAGTGTTCAAAGAAATATTCAAGAATCAAGATCCACATCCATTGAATCCATTTCATGCAAGTTGAAGACCTTCATTTAAGAACTTATTCAAGGGTTTGTTGAGTGGTAACATAGATTTTTTCATTCTTCATTCCCTCTCTCATGATTTAATTCATTTCAAGGTTTAATTACCAAAATGGGGTTTGACCAAGGCAAACCCCCATTCACCAAAAACAAATATTTTTCCCCCTCTTTGTGTGTTGCAGATTTGCAAGTTGAAGAAAAGTTGAAGATATCAATAGTACAAAATTTCAAAGTTTAATTTGTTGTCACTTTTGTTGTCATCTCACAAAAATTTAGATCCCATATTTATTTCTAACTACCCAAATGTGAAACTCGAAGAATCTAGAAGTGAAGACACAAGCAGAGGACCTAGGAATTTATGTTGGAAAGGTGAACAAGGACCCATTTGCCAATGGTTGAAAGAGTCCCAAGACAACTTTTGAAACAATGTTTTGTGATAGGTACATAACATTTTCTATTCCTAGATTTTCCCAAAGCTTTAGCGTTTCTAATAGACCTATGTTTTATTTATCAAATCCAATTTTTACATGTCGTGAATGAATGCATTTGGTATTTTTAACATTTCTCCGAAAACCCCTATTCATTCATTCTATCAAAAAGTTATCTCGAGACACTTTGCAACCAACATAGACACTTTACAACTATTTTTGAGATAAGTTTTAAGTGTCCTATGCTCATCCGATTTGTGTGAAATAAACTGTGTCTATTAGCTCTATGTTTAATCTACCCAAATTTAGTCTTACAATTTAGTTTTGAGTTGATTTGATATTTTATTTTCATCTTCCAAAAGTGGTGTTTAGTCCACATACACACATAAAGGAAATTGCAAGATTCATCAAAGAATTCACTCACCTAAGAGTAGAAAGTATATTTTTACTTGAGGGATATCATTTCCTAGATGAAATAGAAGAATAGGTATGTTTATTCACCCTATATTTCCATTTCTATTTATAGTAAGTTTTTTTAAACATCCCAAATTTAGTATAAAACCCTATGTTGTTTGGATCCCAACCTATTTTTCTATGTTTTAGGATGTTACTTTATCATGTGTTCAACTTGGTCCCCATAAGGACAAAATTCTTTCAATTTCCTATTTACAACACAACACTCATTTTTATGGTGTCCAAACAATCTATGATATGCATAGTAGGGTGTATTTTCATTCTTTTGTTTATTCTTTTTTTGTTCAGGCACAGGTAGTAATATAATTAAGCCCTTATCAAAAAGTGTAACCAAATCATGTTTAGTCTTTAATATAGGACCTAGGAAACGTAATTTCTTAAGTTTATATTTCTTAGTTGGTGGAGAAATGGATTTTTGTAAAGGTGGAGGAACTTGGCAACCTAGTCCTTTAGTATCTTTAGATGATGTTTTTTCCAAGAGAGAGTGGACTTCATGCTCATTCTTAATGTCATGTCCTTATTTCCTCAAAATTTAAAAGCCTTGCCCATATGTATGTTCCAATTTGATGGGTGTGTTTGTAACTTTATGCTCATATGATGGACGGTTGGTTGATGTGATTTCCTTGTGATTGTTATTGATAGGTGCTTCCATCTGTATTGGTTGAGGTATGCTTTGTGAATCACTTTTGGGGTGTAAAAAAGTGAAAATGTTGAGTGGTGGTATGACAAGATGTTGTTGGTATGGGGTAGTAGGGCATTAGATTGAGGGATAAAATGCCACATTATTATCAAGGTTGCATAAGGAAATTTGTATGAATTCATGCATGCTCTTTTCATCTTGGCATAGGACTTAAAAAAGACTTGTAATAGGGGATGAGGTATCATGATTTTCAATATTATAATTAGGTTTATTGCCAAACAAACAACTTGAAAAATCCACCAAGTATTTCAAAGAGGTTAAAAATTTATCAAAACATTGAGCCCTCATGATGATATAATGCTTGTACTAAGGTTCAAACTATTATGCAACAGGTGAATGGAAAACAAGTAAGAAATTTAGACAAAGGCTCCTAAGAGGGTTCTATCATAGATATACAAGTCCTAAAAGGTGGGTTAGAGGTGCCCAGGGCATCTGTGTCCAAGGTAGGGCTTAAGAAACTTCAAATTTTGATTGTTTAAGATGTCGTTTAAGGTTCTTAGATCTATATTGAAATAGGTATTATAGTAAATTATTTTCTAGATTTTGTTGATTTTCAGATTATGAACATTTAACAATGCAAACATGCAACAATGTAGAAAGTAAATGATAGTTTTGAAATGCAGAGACAAAATTTAGACAACATAATCGAACAGAGTGTATAGCAATAGAGCTTTGATTCAAATTTTTGTCAAAAATTATAGGACATAGGCACCCAAGGTGTCTATTTCCTAGATAGAGTGACTAGAAATTCAAATTTTGATTATGCTTGTTATTGTTTAAGGTTTCCAATTTTATGTGCACATATAGTTTTGATAGTGATTTTTTTTCAATTTTTTTTGAATTATGACTATGGAAATGAAAAATGCAAGTGTTCAAATCTATGAAATATGAATGACAACTTTTGAATACAACTTTTAGATACAAGATGTAAAGATTGACTAATTAAAAATGATGATTTGATCTACAATTTTGAAACAAAACTATAAAAAATTTCACTTATTTGACCTAAATGAATGCAATACACAATTTCTGATTTTAATGATCTAATGAATGCAAATGCCCACTAGATTACCATATTCAAACATGTTCAAGTTGTACAAACTGATCTACATGATGGTCTTCATACTAAAATACAATGTTGAAATCAATGACAACAATATAATGCAATTACTTATCCCTGATGCTCATGTTTCCAACAAATTAATCAATGAAAAACTCCTTATTCTTCCAACATCCCACACTACATATAGAATTAAATATAGTTCTGACTAAAACAAACTCAGTATATTGTGGAACTTGTTAAGAATGGGATATTCACCTCACTGAGGATTCTCCTACAAAATAATTTCAAATTCGTAACACCAAGGATCATCTTGATCCTAGATTCCCTATGAACCACAACTATGATGTCAACATAGACATGAACATAGCATATGTCAAGGGACTAGTAGAAAGACCTCTATATGATGTAGTTTATACACAAGCACCATGGAGAGACAATAAAAATTCATAGGCACTAAAAATAAACCACTACAAGACTACATGGATAATCTAACTATAGAGGAAGAGGATGTGGAACAAACAACTTCCAGAGAAATGATGCCACATGCTACAACTATAGGAAATTAAGTCATTACACAACAAAATATTTGGCAAAGAAGAGAATAGATTTTCCCTTTGGTGGAGATGATTCATATGATATATTCAAATGTTATAAGGCACAATAGTATTATCAGAGTGTACAACATGCTCAAAAATTGATGATCTAAATGAAAAAACAAGAGTTAGAGTGATTAGAAGAATACCATAGGGAGTAAACATCTTCTATGGTAACTGATCCATCATATCAGTATTTGTCACACATCAACATTTGCTTGGAGAAATTTGAGCATCATTTGAATTCATTATTTTAGTCTTTGGATCATTTGCACCATTCAAATATATTCACCTTACTTCCTACACATTCCTATTTAGAATGGGAAGTCATCTTGCACGCATTTATGGTGTTATTTCTTCCCAAGGGGAGAAATTTTCTTCAACATTCATGGATCATCTTCAACATCTAGTGTCAAGAATCTACCAACACTATAAGCATAATTTTAGGGAAGGCTACATGTTTTTTCTTCTACTACCAATTTTGGCAGGAATCATTTCCTCACATGGATATAATGACTTCACATTTTCTAAGGGTGTCACATGACCTTCCCTCTTTTCTCTCATATGGGAAGAACATATATTGTACTTTGTGCTAGAAGTATTCCTTGGGAGGTCATCAAGAGTTCTCCATCTATCACTTCTTCTTCATGTGTATGTTTCATTTCATTGCATCTCTTTTTGAGAGGGGTTTTATTTCCCAATATGTTTTCTCCTTTACTCCACTCTATGAGATATTTGTACATGCATACTTAACATGGCCTAGTCTATCAGGGAGTCATAATTAGTGTGTACATTACTCCTTAAGTTTCATTTAAGGGGTTGTTAGTGTAAATATTATTTATCCATCTAATTAAGATATCACCTTTCTAAGATTGACATATTCACACCTAGCTTAATTTTATTTAGGTTTCTTTTTGGTTTTGTCTCACTTCATATGGTTGAGACACCTATTGGAACTTGTTGACATACTTGTCAAGTGTTCTCACAAGCATTCCATCTTTGGAGGGGTTGTTAGAGTTTTTCTCCTACCTCCTTACCTCCTCATCCTTGCCTATATATGTAAGGATTGATCATTGTATGATATACTCTTTATCTTATATTTGATAGACATACTATTGTGCATATTATAATCACTTGTGGAAGTTGTTTCATTCTCTTTGATCTTGGCATTCTCTACCAAGTTCATCTTTGCATGGTCTAGAATACTATACTTTGGAGAGTTATAGTGAGTTTTTGTGATAGATTATGGAATATTTTTTGTTACATGTGTAAATCATAATGATTGTTCTTTGTTATTACATGGTTTTAATTATTATCCACTCCTTGGTATGAGTGTTTTTTGGTAGATTTTATATACCTTGATCCATTTTCATATTTGATATTACCCATGCAATGGGATTTCTTGAAGGTGTATGTTCTTTATTTAAATATTTTCTATATGTAGCTTGTAATTATAGTTTTTGGGTTGGATATGTTGTTGGCATAAGTTCTATTGTTATTAGATACAATATTGATGTAGTAGTGGAAAAAATATCCTTTTTCCTTGCTTGGTTCAAATATTGACATTAAAACTGAACTAATGATGTCTTGGAGTGGTATTGTAATGTGTTGTACACATTCACACTATTCTTGGACCTTTATTTGACTAAAACATGCCTTAATTGACCCTTTACAAAGGTGTTGTAAAGTGTTGTAACACACTTTCACACTTTTCTAGGATGCATTTGCTTAATTAAGCCTAATGGGCCCCTTTCTAAAAAAATGTACATAATGTGTACCATGTTTAACTGTTGCAAAGTGTTATAAAATACTTTCACATTTATCTAGGTGGTAATTAATTAATTGTGGGTAATTGAAGTAATTAAACCCATTTTTAAGCCTTAATTATGACACCTCCCAAATATCTATTCTAACACTTATAATATAATTAATAAAATATTTCATTGGGCAAGGTTAGGTCTTGGAAAATGGTGTCAAGACCCATTCGCCCTAGGTGGTGAATGGGTCCTCCCTTAATAGGAGGCCCTTTTTTAGCTGATTTGGAATGCATTTTTAGCCTTCTTTCAATCCCTCAGGATTAGGTCCTAGTAAGTTGAGCTAGGACTCACCCTAGGTGGCGAATGGATCCTTCCTTAATGAGACCCCACTTTTTGAATTCATTTTGGTGGGAATTAAATAATGTTTCTTCATAGATCTAGTGTTGGGCTTAGTTGTTTGAATTTCAAGGTTAATCTCCTAGTTTAGTAGAAATAAGGGGTTAGTTCACACTGTTTTTCCTAACAAGAGCTAAAAAATCATTCTAAGTCTCTTTAAGCATTCAAGTTTAGAAGAATTAGAGAATTTTAAGTGCATTTTCAAGGCATTTCAAGGTAGATTTCAAGAGTTTATTGCAGCAATTCAAGTCATATCATCATGTCAAGGGTTAAATGCATTCATTCATGTGGTTGAGCTAAGATAGTTAATGTTACATTGAGGATCTATTTACAAGCATACTTTCACATCCAAGATCTGCATTCTTTATGGCCACTACATGTTATATTATGGATTTGTTTCATAATACATCATCCAAGGTGATATCATTTACATACTTCATGTTTCTTGCTTCATTCCTTCATTTCATCATTTGGTTTAATTACCTACAAGGGGTTTGACTAAGGAAAACCCCCATTCACTGACAAACAAGAAGTTTTTCTTCCCTTAAGTGTGTGATTTCAGATTTATAGGTTTGAGCAAGTTTGGAGCAAAATTGTCAAATTTCCAAAGTTACAAAAGTTGTCATTCAAAGTGCAAAATCAAGGAATCAAAGCTATAGAATTACATATAGACTTCCAGAAGTTGATAGTAGGGAATTTGAGAGTGTAGAAATCAAGGAACAAGTTCTTGAAATTAGTTTTTTGAAACCTTAAAAGGACTCATTCACCACTAAAGGTGAATGAGTCCTCTGAGTAGCTTGAAAACAACAACATTTTGACCAGGTACATAGATTTTTATGCTCCAAAAACTTCCCCCATAGTTACTATAAAATTTAGGTAGCATTTCTTATTGTTATTCGCATCTTTTGACTGTCATAATTACATCTTTTTGTAGTGATTTAGTGTGAAATTTTTTAGTGGTATATCCTCTCGCTCATGCATTTGGGTCTATCCCAATTTTCACCTAATCACGTTAATGTTGACCTTAACATATTGAACATTGCACTTTTCTAATTTTTATAGTCTCTCATTGCATCTTAAGTTATATCTTGCATTGAATTAAGATCTCATTTAGGGTTACTTGTTTTGCATTGAAATCTTGCATATCATATAAGGTTTAGATTTGCATTCATGTCTCTAAATTTGAAAATTACAAAAACATTACTTTTAGAGATGCAAAATGACTGATTTGTTTTTGTAATTTTCAATACATTAAAATCTCAATTTTTAGGTTTTATTTAGTGATGTTACCTTTTTGTTTTAGTTTTTTGATTTGTTGATTCATCAATTTCATTGCATTAAGCTTAATTTGCTTCATTTTAGGGAATTTTTAAAAATTCAAAATTACATAAAAACATTTCACTTTCATTTCATTACATTGTGTAATCAATAAGTTACTATTTCTACATCTAAAATTTTGAAAATGGAGAATTTTTCAGGGGTATGTGCAGGATCATCATGGAAAAAAAAGGCCCTTAAGTGGCAAAAAATTTAGAAAAATCAGAGTTAGGAAACTTGATGTAAAAATTTGAATAAGTTATCTACATTATTTAAAAAATATGTAAGAATAGAATCTGTAGCAAATTGAATGTAGTTTCTAAACTACTAGGTTTATTTTAAAAAAAAAAGTTTATTTGGTAAAAATTTGAAATTTCAATATAGTAGTACCTAAATTTAAGGGAAAAATACGAAGTAGGTGTCTATCGACCACCCTAACCACAATAAAATGATAATATTCTTTTATAAGATTTTAGACACAAGTAGAGGACTCATGTTCGGATGTGATGCATATTTTTTTTAATTTTTTTTCCAAGTGAATAATTAATTATGATTTTTTTATTACAAATTTTAAAAAATATAAAAACTCGATGTATCACCTTAACTTGGTCAAAACTTCATGAAATTTTTTTATTTTTATAATCCTATAGTATGCAAAGCATAGAATGTGACACATCTTTTGGATTCAAAAAATGTGATACCGTTTGAAAGATATAGATGTTTTTCAATCAGCCTATCAATTAGGATTTTAGTCGTAATTCAAATAGAAAATGAATAATAATTATTTATTAAATTCAAATTAAAGCAAAATTTATATTGGTGGAAAGCTTAGAAGATCTCCTTTAAAAAACCCTTTTTCATTTCATCAATTTTCGGTAAAAAAAAAGTCGCCAGCCACATACCCTACAAATACCCATCATATCGCCACTTTTTGGCCCATGATGATCTTGCAAATACCCTTAGGCAATGTGTGGATGTCCTTGTTCTCTTTAGTTGATGTTTCAACTTATGTTTTTGGAAATGGCCTTAATGAAATTGAATTTACTCATGCTCACACAACTCCTAATGCATGTCCTCATGATGTTGACATCATTGGAGAAGATGATTCCAACATGAATGAATTTATAAATCATTGTCTAAACAACCTTGAGTCTAATGCATCCTTTTATCTTTTAATGAAAGAATTCACACAACTTGAGATGTTTGAACTTTTAAATCCTGAAATTGAATCACAAGTTGAACTTAATTTCCCTACCATAGGTGAACCTAACACCTCTAAACAAGCAAACATTCAATCATCCTATGTAAACAAAGTGACCAATGCATCAATCAACTTTGAAGGCACATGGAAAAGGATTCACAATCTTACACAAACAAGGATGTGATACAACAAGTGAACATAAAATCCATCAAGTCCTAGAGAAAATACCAACTAAAGAAACTAAAGGGTTAGGATATCAAGATCCCCCTCTCAACATAAGTGCTCCTAAAGAATACCTAATTGGTGCAAGAGCATCAGGAGCCTCATAAACATACCTTTTCTTATTTTTGAGTTTTGGGTTGTTTGTGTGTTTTGGAGTTTATTAAGGTCACTTATGAACATGTGGGATCATGTTGATTCATTTTGAAGTGTTAATAGTATCTTTGATTAAAAAGTCTAAAAATTTGTCATGTTGCTCAAAAGTTGTCATACAACTTTGGAAAGGTGTCAAAAATTAAGAAATAGTTACATGAAAATAAAGAAACCATTGAAAAATAGTTGTGATTGGTTGGAAATGTATGAAAACACCCTCCAAAGTCGAATGGATTGTTTCAATGAGGAGCAAAATGTAGACATATGAAATTAGCATCATTCACATTCATCCATTCATCAGGTAAATCAAGTTCATTAAATTCAATCTCCTAAGGTCATCCATTTAAATTAAATAAATCAACTTTGTTTAATTTAATCCTAACATCATCCTTTTAATTAAATAAGTGAATTTTTTTATTAATTAACTCTAAAACATCTTTCATCTCCCTTTGATTTAGTTTAAATTCCTAAATCTAAAGTCAAATGGGTCAAATCACCTAATCCCTCACTAAATTAATCTAATCTAATCACCCATCACATCCTCTAGATTTTTCCACTTGCACTAATAAATCAATTAACTCATTTATTAAATCCTCATTTTCCTCAACAAGGCATCTTTGGAGAATATTCCCTGAAGTTTGAATTAAAAAACAAGTTGACATGTCCCTTCCAATATGGCATTGACTCCCCTCTTACATGTCCCCCACTTGGAATTTAAGTCCCCTTTTCTCCCTCCAACAAGAAAAATTTAAATTTGAAAAATCCAACTAATCTCATTTATTAGCACATTGATCAAAACTTGCACATTCCTCAACCATTCACATGTTGACAAATAGCACTTTCCCATTGGCTAAATATTTGTCCCACATTGCTCTATTTTGGGCATTCTTCCAACTTGAGATTCTATAAATAGAAGGCTCATTTTTCATTTCTATCATCCACAATCTTCATGCAAAGTTACTCTCTTCAATTGAGAGCTAATTTTGTTCACTTCATAGCATCTTCAACAATCTTCATCATTTGAGCTTCTCAAGGATTGGGAAAGGGTCATTTTCCACAAGTGACACCAATCCACTATGGAATAGGTATATATCATGCTTCTTTTATGCCTTCAATTAGTTTGCTTGTGAGGTATGATGTGTTATTTCATAGGAGTGTTTATGCATCTACATGAACCAACCCCATTCCTAACTAGTGTTGGAGTTTTAGCTTTGTGCAGAATTTTAGGTACTCACAAATGGTGCTAGAATGAGGGCATAGAGAATGTCAAAAGATCACCATTCCTACTCTATTCTTGAGAAAATGTGCCAAGTTGTGTAAGTTCATTTAGAAAAAAATTATGGTAGAAAATCTATTGGCCATGTCTTGATGGTTCATATAAAAATCTTTTTGTTTTGGTGCTAAAACTGATTAGAATGGGTAGATTTCTTAAAAATGCTACATCTCTACTATTATATCTGTTTGATCTTATCTTTTGAGACAAGGAGCCAATATTGATAGAATTTATAAACTTCTACATCATGTTGCATTCTGTTGTGGGCATTCTAGATTATTCAGATAATTTTCTCCCAACCCAGAAGTGTAGAGCATGAGTACTTGTACTTCTTACATTTAGAAATTGATAGAGGTTATACTCTCTTGCTTTCCTTTATCTCACTAATCTACTGCTGCAACAAACTAACATCCCTACGCTAAGAGAAGAGAGCCAAATATATCAATATTGGCATTATCATTTCTCATGTCTCTCACCAACCATGCTGTCATTAAATTTTCCTCCTTCACTTACCATCTGATTTGACCTTCCTATTAATAACTATAAAGCTGCTTGACCCAAATCTGGTACTCAAGTCATCGAGATAACAAAGATAGTCATTCTATTGGCGGATTTATTTGTCTAAATTTTATTGTTGGTTACAGGTTTATGTTAACAGAGAGACAAAGGAAATAAGAGCAGAATCCAGTTTTGCAGAGATACAACAATGAATGGAAGAGAGTTGGTGTAGGAGATCCAGGCATCATTGTTCTTCCCCCTTCGAACGGACCAACTCTCCCATCCTTATCGTGTTAAGTATTCAAAATTTTGGTGTTTTCTTCAAAACCTTGTGTAGATTATTCTTGTATTTGTCTTGCTAGTAAATGACTCTTCCATTTAAATCAGTGGTCAATGTTCTTGTGAGTGACATTTTTAAATTTTATTTTTTCCTCTTTTGAAGTAAGCCAGATCAAAATTCCAGATTGGCACACCAGGTAGGGGTCTTCGGGTTCACATTCGTTGTAATCTTATCATACTGATAAGATATTAGAGATTTCCCATGACCAGTAGAAGCGGTTGATACAAAATCAAGGTGTTATCTTAAATTGCATAAATACCAGTATTTCTTGTCACATCACATCAATCAAATCTACATTTCTACACCTGCTAAATAGCTTTTGCTAGAAAGTTTCTTATTCCTTTTCAAGGAGTCTCCTTTTGCATAGGTCATAATAAACTTGGTTTCACACCTGCTAATGGCAATTGTTTGAAAGTCTGTTGCGCCTTTTTTTTTAAGCTCATATGTGCAATCAATACATTCCATGAAGCATCCTTTCTTTAAGAAGTTTTGTCAAAATTTTCATGTTCCTTGTCTATGTTTTTCCCCCACTTGTCTATCTCTCAATGCTGAAAGGCTCTTATTTTTCACGCGCTATTGTCAAAAAAAAAAATATTATTTTTATGATTGATATTATAGTTGTCGGGTCCAAAGCGTGTGTAAAGACTCGTTGACACTAAAATTCTAGCACATAGAGCATACACGATGGAATTTTGAAGTCTGGGTGCCTCCTCATGAATAGAAAGTTAAGTTTTCTTTTTTTTAACCTTTCTGTGGTGCTAATTAGCTGAATATTTATTGAGTGCACTGAATTGGCATTATTCAAAATTGTCCTATGTTGATATTAAATGAGCATCCACATTGTGCCTATAGTCTTTGAATGACATTAATAGATGAACAAATCACATCGAATTTCTATTATGCAGAAGAAAAAGATACGCATTTAGTATTGAGATAGATTTCAATGAAGATTTTGAGTTCAGATGTCGCTGTATCATTTACTCGTGCCTTCACTTTACATTACCTTTTTAGCAAGTATCTGTTACTACTGAGGTCCCTAGTTTTCAAATGATATGCATTTGGTTGGATGCTCTTTTAACTCAACTATCTCACCATATTATCTTA
Organism: Sequoia sempervirens; assembly: GCA_007258455.2. Classification (NCBI taxonomy): domain Eukaryota; kingdom Viridiplantae; phylum Streptophyta; class Pinopsida; order Cupressales; family Cupressaceae; genus Sequoia; species Sequoia sempervirens. Next base: position 159,617 of record VDFB02142744.1, read on the forward strand.
CCACTACAAGGAAAAAATCATTAATTGGTCGGGTTACTTGATCTGATATGACTTCACTATGACTCTTTGTGTGGTGGGTCGCGAACTTTATGAAAAGAGTTGTAAACTTTGACTGTTTTATTTTCCCCGCCAGCAACTATTGAATATTAAATGACTGCTTTATCTCATGTCAAAAAAAATAAAATCATAAATGCAACAACTTCTAATTTGAGTCATGACTTTGATATCTTTTGGTGCACAATCTCTCTTGACGATAGATTACTGCAATCTTTCTTGAAAATTTATTATGATCTCCATACCTTCAAATCTATTTTGAGTAACTATATTTGTATGAATTAAAGTGGGATTGTAGGTTATTGAGGAGTTGACCACATCTTTGAAATTGATCTTCTTTAAATATTTATTTCTTGAATTGTTTCTTAACAATGAATTCTCATATTTTTTTATCTTGCAGAGTCTTGCACATGGAACTTGAAAAAAATTGAAGCATAGATAACACTCTTTGAAGAATTAATGTTTGAATTGGAGAATCAAGCATTGAACTTGAAAAAAAAAAGCATTTCTAAATTCTTATAGCTTGGAGCGTCCGTTTATTGCTTTTGTTTTTTTTTAAGCCAACTAGATCATTGTGTTTTTTCAAAGTTGGGCTAAAATTAAACATTAGAAACTTAGTAGAATTTTACTTTTGGGATAAAATTGAACAAGAAAACTTCACATTCAGCTTGGTGCTTTAAAACGAATCAAAATCATTGCATTGTGGACTTAAAATGAACATGTGTCTTTTATGCTTTGTAATCTTTCTTGCAAAATAATCTCATCTAAAAAGGCGTATGCACTTCTCTCATGCTTCATGGTGATCTTGAGAATCAAAATTCTTTTTGATGACATTAAGTTGCATAAAATATTGCCTCCACACTTCATTTTTGGAACTAAAATTGAACAAAGCTTGCGAGTGTGAGTTAGGTATATCACGTGTGTTCTCCCTTTTTTTCTAAACGAAGGTCAATCAAACTATAGATGTGCCTGCTCATTGTTGTATACCTTTAGAGGGGCTTGCCTAAGAGACACATCCGAAAGGAGAACTCAAAGGTGACTCCAAATAGTTTTTCATTCGGGCCACCGGTATATAAATGGATAAGACTAAACTATCAAGTCCTCATGGTATGTAGGCCTTAGTCGTACAATGTCTTTCAAAATGGGGTACTACCATAAAAAGTACAAGTGCCCCTAGTAGGATTGATTAAAGCCTTTAGTGGCTTGCTGGATGCTTGCAAGGTCCCATGTCCCCGATGTCCTGTCATTGAGAACTTTGTTTGTAATAGCCAACCAGTCCATCCAACGAGTTTATCAATGTGGTGCATTGGAACTTAGATTCCAAGAAGTTACTTCCCATGTCTAATCTTGGTTAAAATATAGAGGTTAAGACTTCATTCTTAACATACCTTTATAATTTTTCCTTGGTTTCATGTAAAATCATCTCTTCTACTACAAAGGACATGAGAAAAGCCCACCAAGAAAAAAGTACCAATTGAGCTAGGATTTTATATTGCTTGTGAGTCAGTTAGAAAAAACAATGCTTGGATCCAAAACATTGAGACAAACATTAAACAAATCATCAGAATTTCAAACTCTTTGAGAGGAACAAATACCTTTGAAAATTCCTCGTGTTACTACTTGTCCCTAGGGGTTCTTATCCCTAGAAGGCTTCTAAACACTGAGACCTACATCTTTATTTGTTCATTCCAAAGTCAACAATAGGAAACTATGCTTTTGAAACTTTGATTTTCACATAATGGACCTTGTGGAATGAAAAGGAATTGAGACATGGACATTCAGTTTGAAAACTAAGCAAGAAGTGTGTTTGTGGTAAAAACAATTCATTAACCAAGATTAACTCAAATTGAACCCCACACATGTGCTTGTTTATCTTTTTATCATCTTTCAAGCAAACATTGGTCTTTGGTTTGAACTAATCTTAGAGAAAAGCATGTTCTTCAATATCTTGGTCTAGTAAACAAAGTCTCTCTAAGTCTCTTAGGATCAAAATCAAAACTTTCATCCATCTCCCAAACATCAAATCAAAATTACCTCATAAACAATTCTTGGAAATCTTGAAAAAATCCCTCATGCTAAACTTTGGGAAAATCATTTGAACCAAATCAAAATCATTTCATTTGATTAGATGTGTGTAGATGAATCTTTCTTCACATGTTTAGTCAAATTATTGATCCTTGTGGAAAAGTGTATCCCTTGATAAAATCCAACATCTTGTGGTTTATGAGTTCACCATCCAAAATCCAAAATCAAAACAAATCAAATTCATATTTTTTGGTTAGGTGTGTTTAGATGAATCCTTCTTTACACATTTAGTCAAAATTAGCATCTCGTGGACAAATTTACTCTAGGACAACATCCAACCTCTTAGGGTTTATGAGTTCACTATCCAAATCAAACCAAACCAATCCCAAATCAAATCAAACATCCATCCAATCATTCAAGGTTTCCTAAGAGTTCCAATCATTCAACAATCATCCATCTTTCATATCTCATCACCATCATTTTGATCCTTAAAATCTTAGACATTCTTTTTTGTACCTAGAGTTTAGATCAATCCAAAAGAATTAGAGGTTCACCTCCCACATTCTTGAAAATTGATCCTTATTTTACGGTCCAAACTAGACCTCGACACAAGAAGAACATGGAATATAAACTTGATCCATACACCATGAGTAATCCAAATCAACTAAACTTTCAAAGCCTTATAATTCCAATTGATTATCAAAACTCACATTTATACAATCCGTACATGGGATCATTATCTCCTACAAACCTCAATGGTACAAAAAATGTGAGTTTTCCCATTCAAAAATTTGGAACACTCTTCCCAATGGTAGATTTAAATCCTAGTCCAAACCTACAAGTCTATCAACCGAACAATCAAGGCATGGGCCTTCAAACGAACAACGTCATCCCATCAAATCCCGACATGCCAAATGTGAATTTACCAAGTACAAATTTATAAAACATGAACATTTTGAATCCAAAATTAGTAAAATTTGGGATGGATATGTTTGCAAATAATAAAAATATTGTTCAAAGTCCAAACAAGATGTTAACGACTCTGTGTATTAATCCAAGTCAAGGTAACACCATGCAAAATCAAAGTTATCTAGATCAAGGCAATGTGAATCCCAACATCAACAATGTTCAATTTCAACCTATCATGCCAAATCTAAACATCATCCCAAATCAAAACATTGTCCAAAATCAATTGATCCAAGGCAATCCATCAAGCACCAATCAAATCATTGCATCAAATCGTCCAAATATGCCATTGGTATCCCAATAATAGATGGTATCCAATCAAACAACAACGTCGATCCCAACAAATCAAAACATGGTCTCCCAAGGACCTATTGCCTCAGTTATTCCAACCATCACTACCACTTCAATCATTCCAACCACAACTCTCACACCTATCACATCTCAACCCCTCACTACCATGATCACTCCAAGCGTATCTCAACCACTTGTCACTACATCCAACACAATTCTGAATCCGCCACCACTACCACCTAAACCAAATGCAACAAGCCAATACAGTAATGTGCTAAAAGCTTACCAATCTTGCCAAAAAGCACTCCAACAGTACCAAGTTGCTCAGCAAGCTACTTAGGCTACCCAAGCCTCCCAAGCCATGCAAGTTGCTCAAGCTGCAGAACAAAAACAAGCACAAACATGAAAAATGGTAACTATTGAGGACAATGATCAAGATTCGACCAATAACCATGTTGAAAATGTCTCTACATCACCTAACAGGTTAGAGGGCATATCTCAAGAATTCATTCCAAAACATGATCAACATATTTCACTAAAGTCTAGCAATGGTCCTTTCTAAGACATATTGGCATCCTTCGACCTCATGGTTGCAAATATTGAAGGAATCTTCAGCTCAACATTTGATTCAAGTCCAGTCAAAGATCAAGAGGATATTGAGACGCTTCCCATGCCTGATGAGGACATCCAAGAACCCTTTATAAGAAATCCATCCTTTGAAACTGACCCATGTCAAGAAACTAATCCAAAGCATGTCAAAAGAGATTCTAAAATCATTCAAGATCAAGAATTCATATATCCAAGATACTACAATGATCTAATGAATACTCTCCTATCTATACAAGATGATCATATCCACATAGAAAATACTCCTCCATCTACCCATGAGATCCTTCCTATGGATGGACATGTAGATAATCTTCATTCAAAACAAGATTCCTTTACTCCTGATATTATTACACAAAAAGAGCAGGTTATCGATTCCTATAGTCAAACTAAGTTCTCAACATCAGGATCATATATATCCCAAATTCAAACTAGGGACATCATGTATGAAGATATCCAACATTATCCACTCAAGGAAACCATTCACATAGAACAAGTTATTCCAGAGTCAACAGAGCATCCAATCGAAATAACATCATCAACAGTGGTCATTTATTAGAGCATGCTTATTGAACAAGACATCTCAAAATAGGTGGAATCAAAGCATGAAGGTACTACTTCCACAATACTGGGGGAAAATTTGTCTCAAGCAAATGTCAACATAGGGAGCATGAAGAATCCTTATGATGAAACTAATGCCAATACTATAACTAGCCACATCATGAATCTTCATCCACCCATCGCCCCATCCATGAATTGGGACCAACATCAAAAGAAATATTTGAATCAAAGCACAATGAACATTATCAAAGAAAGAGAAGTTGAGAAGCATAATGGATAAATCAAATACGCATGGATAGCAAAACATACAAAGAAATATTATCCCTATCAAACTCCATTAGTCAAAGAAACTATGGGGAAAAATAAAAAATGGAAAAGTATCCATCAAAGATGTCCACAAAATCAAAAATAGGCTTTTCAAGTGATGTACAAAGTGTATCAAGTAGTTGGTCCTAATTCCATGCACACTTCTGTATCCACCCATCATTGCTCATCTTCCCAAGTTTGGAGATTCAAGGGTTTCAAGCTATCAACCAATCCATATTTTATCCATAAACACACTCCATACATGGCTCCATGCATGATATCCAATTCTCATATTGACTATGTATTGGAAACAACCCTTCATCATAAGGATTCAGAAGGCACTCTATCACAATGTTCACACAAAGACAAAGTTAACTTCGGTATTAATAAAGGAGATTAGTAATCTCAAAAGTTGCATTCAAGTGCACATATCTTGGAAAAATAACTTCTTTAGGAAAGATATCGATGGAACATCATGACAGAAGCATCTGCATCAATACCACTAGGTGGTTTAGCATGAGCGCTTAAAATCTTTCAGAAAAATCCAAAAAAATAAAAAATGTGAAAATAAAAATAAAAATCAAAAAATCATGAAAATAGTAAAGATAAAAATTGTCCTCTAGTGCAAACCACTACGGTGGCACTTTGGGCAGGTACCATGATGAAATCTTGCCAAATAGGCATCATGTGTAGAATCGAACATCTACATGTGCTAGTCCAGGTGGAAGCATTTTATCACATCCATAATAAATACAACATTCCATCCATCTCAGCCATAATAAATCCATTCATCCATGAACCATTTACCCAATCCATGTGCATATATTTGCATCCATAGTCTGAGTTATCTTGAACTTGACAAACTTTGGTGCACACTTTACACTTGCTTATGGTAAGCATCTTGACATGGGCTGATATCATTGATCCTATCCTATGCAGCATTATCTGAGCTATGAAGCATTATCCAAATGATAATTCTTTATCTGAACACTGTATCTTATCACAAGATAATCCTTGGCATCCTTTGCATGCTTGCCATATCCATCCATCCATACACTTATCTGAGCATCCACCCATGGAATTCCATACATTGCTAGAAATTGGGGGTAGATATTTACATCTTTCTTTAGGAATAAATCTTGATCTATATCCTCCAACTTATGTGGTGATCCAAACATTGGAAAACATGAAATAAAATTGGTCCACCACTTGTGAGCAAAAATTCAAATCACTAGCCCATGGTATATTGTGATGAGAAGACATTCATTATCAATATTCATCTTTCATTGAACATCAATCCAAACAATCAATATCAGTTGCATCTAATTTTCACTTCAAATGTCACATCAAATCATCCAAAACATCTTTTGTTTCAAACCAAGCTTCAAAATCTTGATCAGTGAAATCCAATAAAAAAAATCATCATCTCAGGATATCCTTGTGTTGCTTAACACTATCCTTGCATTATTGTGCATCCTCAAGAATGTTATCATCATCAGTCTTGATCAATCAAATCCAATCGATCCCTCATCATCTTGGGATATCCATCTTAACCCTTGTGTTGCTTAACACTATCCTTGCATTATTGTGTATCCTCAACAATGTTATCATCATCAATCCATCAATCTGATCAATCAACCTTAGCTTGGTTTTCAACAAAATCCTAAATAGAGAACTGATATCATCACACATATCCATATCCAAATCATCAAAATCATGTGAAAAATCCAAAAACATTCAAAAAAACACAAAATCCAAAAACATTCATAAAATCTTAGAAAACCTAAAAACATTCAAAAAATCAAAAATCAAAACATTTGTAAAATCTTGAAAATACCAAAAATATCCTCAAATCATTGCAAAAATGTCAAAAACATCCAAATATTTGAAAAAATCCATCCATCTCATCTCACTTTCACTCAAAATAATCAATCATACATAATAAACTGATCATCACCTTCATCCTTTGGAAAACATAAACAGAAACAATCACATCAATCAGTAAAAGAAAACTTCAAACACAAAATCAAAATTGAAGCAACAAAACGTCAAATGTAAAATCAAACTCTTGACCATTTTCAAACATGTTAGTCAACCTTATATCAAAATCCTATCAAACAAATTATCAACCCATCAACATCCTATACTTGATGCATGCCCTAGGATATATCGTTCCAACAATGGGCATCATTTTGGATATCACTTGGATTCTTATCCTATCAAAACACATCCCTTTGGTTGAAGGTATGAAGGACATTGGCTTGTTTGCATACTTGATCTCTTCTTTTGATTTATCTTACTGCGCTCATTCCAAGGACCTCTCGATGATATCTGAACAAAGGATTTAGAGAGATAGGAATGGGGCAACGATCATTATCTTTTGTCTGTTGTGCTTATTGGACGTTCTTGTAAAATAACTTAGCGAATACTTTCTTTATTAGGTACGTCTTAGCAAGGTTTTCGTATGTCAAGTGTGAACAAGAATACTCCTATCTATTTTTTGTGTCAAAGTCCATCACACTAAGTACAACACCATCCTGGTTCTTTATACCTTGATGCATCATGCTTATGTCTATTATCAAACATAAGGTAAGTGACCCTTTTAAAATCCCAATCCCTAATAAGCAAATCATCAATCTCTCAACATCATCTTTAATAAAGTTGGCTTGTTGGATCCTCTTGTCATCATATCATCTCTCATTTCTTCTTCTCCACACTAATATCACATCATAAATAGTTAATCATCATCACCAGTGCATCCATCCTACATCCACAAACCATCAGCATTTTTCACATCATCTCACCATGCATTTTTATCATCATAATATAGATTCTTTAGTCTAAGCATCTCATAAAATCATACATTTGCATAAAACATCTATTGCATAATCATATAGGCATTATCACATCATCCATCTCACATGCATTGCGTTGTCATTTAAGTTGTTTAGGATAACATAGATTGGTTATTCTAAGCATCTTAAAACCATCTCATTTGCATCATCATCATAACCATCCATACGTCCATCTTGAACCTCTTTATCGTGAGGTCAACCCTCAAATTGAATATTTTTGCTCGATCTCTTGAGGGTGCAATGTACTAGTGTACTTCTTTCTGCTAGGGCATCCATAAAAAAAAGATTTTTTTTCAATTTTGATCGTGGCAAGTTTATTCTTTGAACCAACGCAGGAAGTACATTGCCTCAAAGAGGGGGAAAATGTAGACATACACAATTAGCATCATTCACATTCATCCATTCATTAGGTAAATCAAGTTCATTAAATTCAATCTCCTAATGTCATCCATTTAAATTAAATAAATCAACTTTGTTTAATTTAAGCCTAGGTAACATCATCCTTTTAATTAAATAAGTCAATTTTTTATTTAATTAAATCTAGAACATCTTTCATCTCCCTTTGATTTAGTTTAAATTCCTAAATCTAAAGTCAAATGGGTAAAATCACCTAATCCCTCACTAAATTAATCTAATCCTGATTAATCTAATCTAATCACCCATCACATCTTCTAGCTTTTGCCACTTGCACAAATAAATCAATTAACTAATTTATTAGACCCTCATTTTCCTCAACAAGGTATCTTTGGAGAATATTCCCTCAAGTTTGAATTAAAAAACAAGTTGACTTGTCCCTTCCAACATGGCATTAACTCCCCTCTTACATGTCCCCCACTTGGCATTTAAGTCCCCTTTTCTCCCTCCAACAAGAAAAATTTGAATTTGAAAAAGCCAACTAATCTCATTTATTGGCACATTGATCAAAACTTGCACATTCCTCAACCATTCACATGTTGACAAATGGCACTTTCCCATTGGCTAAATATTTGTCCCACATTTCTCTCTTTTGGGCATTCTTCCAACTTGAGATTCTATCAATAGAAGGCTCATTCTTCATTTCTATCATCCAAAATATTCATGCAAAGTTACTCTCTTCAATTGAGGGCTAATTTTGTTCACTTCATAGCATCTTCAATAATCTTCATCATTTGAGCTTGTCAAGGATTGGGAGAGGGTCACTTTCCACAAGTGACACCAATCCACTATGGAATAGGTATATATCATGCTTCTTTTATGCTTTCAATTAGTTTGCTTGTGAGGTATGATGTGTTATTTCATAGGACTATTTATGCATCTACATGAAATAACCCCATTGCTAATTAGTGTTGGAGTTCTAGTTTTGTGCAGATTTGTAGGTACTCATAGTACTTTATCTTCTAATTTTGTAGGGTCCCAAGTTGAGGTTTGGATGTGCTTCTAGTGGACTATAGGTCTGATATTTTGCATGTATCAGACTGTGAAGGTTGTGAAGAATAGTTTGTATTCCATCAATGTAAGATTGGTGTGTTTGTGATTGAAGAAGGTGTAGAGTATGTGTATGAAGGTCTTACAGACTTGTTCAAGGAGATCTTGAGTTTTCTTGGCAATTATTTGACAAAATGTGATACTGTCCTATAAGGACTATGTATGACAGTGTTGGTGCAACAATTGAAGGTTAAACAAATCGAAGTCTAAAAGTTTTGTTTTCACAAATTCTTTGTTGATAAGGGGTCTTAGAAGTTCCTATAGAGATGGTAAAGGTGTTGGATAACAAGATTGGAATTATATGACAAAATGTCATGAGTATCCCAAGTAGATTGCATGAGACATTGAAGCCCTAAAATAGTGACCAATCAAGTGTGAACATTTTTGGTTTGTGTAGACCTTGAAACCTCCTTGAAAGCACTTGTAAGGAAGGTGTAATGGTTCCCACATTAGTGGTTAAGTGTTAAAAAATCCATTTTTTCTTGTTGATTCTTAATCTGGAATGAAGTTGTCTCTACTAGGTGTAGCAATACAAGAACTTGTAAGCTAATGAGTTGTTGAATGGTTGTGTCATCACCACATATGAGTGTCCAAGGTCATGTTGAAGATCTTTTTATCCCCAAGAAAATTCTACCATGTCATCTGCATTTGTCCAAACAAGTTGGATCAAAGCCCCAAATAAGGTCAATACTAGAGGCCGAGTGAAGTGCACCTAGGAGCATGATTGAGAAATTTATTAGAACACCAAGTTGTCTTTTGAGTTGTTTCCCTAAAGAAGGTCCTTTCTCTACATCACTAATGTTTCGTAGTGATGGTAGGATTGTCTTACATCCTCCTCCTAACATAGGTGTCCTCCTTCCTAAAGAGAAACCCTTACCTCCTAAGGATAAGGATAACAAAGACAAGATTATCTCAGGACCTCCTGCCCTAATCACATCTAGAGAAGTTTGTGAATCTAGCCAGTGCAAGATGACTCACAAGCTAAAGAAACTAAAATTCCCTTGTTCACCACCTGAAAGTGAAAGAAAACTACAAATGCTTCTAAACAAAGAAATTTTAACATTACGACCGATGAAGAAAAGATAAGGCTATATCCTAAAGATGCAAATGTTTCGCATTGTCAATACCACAAAACTCTTGGAGATAGTACCAATGAGTGTCGTGCATTCAAATTAGTATTCAAAAAATTTTAGTTTGATGGAAATGATTGTCATCCACTTATTGAATAACATACCTTTCTACTCCTTGTCATGTAATAGTTGTAGAATCTTAAAACATTCTCACTATTACATGTTTTACACTTATTTCAAATCATTTTCTCTAATGCAAGGAGCTCATTGTCATCACCTATCTTAGCTCATTCTTTCCCTACACAAAGTGGGCACAAGAATTTGATAGCCTTGTCCCAATAATGCATTTGTCGTTGTTCCTTTGTCTAGTTTCTTTTCTTCCGCTTATACCGACCGAGATTGGGAGGCAACTGACCTGCTTTAGGTTGACTCACCTATGCCTTACTAGTCTTTTTATTTTTCACTTTTATTTCTATGATTGCATGTGCATAATGTGATTCCCCGTGACATTTCATTTGATCTATCCTCTCTCTTGTACATTCCTCTATATGTATCTTCATTCTTCTCTATGTCGTAATCACTTTTAATTTTTCTTGTGCTTTCCTTTTGGTGATGACACAAGGCATCAAAACATTTATGTCTCTTCCATGTTGATCCAAAATCTTTTCCTTTATACTTTTCATTTTTCTTGTGTTTTCTGTTTTGGGATGATGCAAGGTGTCAAGACATTCATGTTTCTTCCATGTTGACCCAATTTTTATTTTTTTTTCGCTCTCTTTGTGTCATTCTTCCAATTCTATGAGTATGTGGGTAATGATGATAGTCCCATGCTCTATGAAAACATTGTACCATAGGCATATTGACCCAAATCCATAGATCCCTTATGTGTTTGTGGGGGCAACCCTTCCTTCCTATTTCATGACGCAACTTACTTGAAAACATATGACTTGGCATAGGGTTTTGTAAGGAAATCTCTCATGTCTTAGGATAAAACATTGGCTACTTTAAAGTAATTGCTCACAGTGATGGTTTAGCAACCACTTTAGAGTGGGGGCATACATAGATGACATATTTTACTAAAATTTCATGGTGTGATTTTTATTTTTTCTTGTGATGTGTCCCATTATTGGTGGTGTCATTGGGTTTGATGTCGTCCAAGATTGTACGATCTACTATCATGGCATGAAGTGAATAGGACATCCCATGGGTGACCATTTGACACTTTTGACTTGTCCTCTCTTAGAGACATTAGGTACAATGCTCCCTACGAGGAATACCATTACATGAACAAAGCAAAATCCCCTTTAACAAAATTTTTACATGATATTCAAAAGAATTTACATTATGGTTTCCTATTGAATTTATTAGTAGGATAACTTTGGTATGGTTAGTATGATGGGTTTAGCTGACACACTAGCATGACTTTCTCATTATACTATGAGAATCCAACACACTGGCATTAATTTCTCATTATACTGTGAGAATCGACACATTCGCATGACTTTCTCACTTAACCAATTCTTTGGGACAACTCACCTAGTGGAAAGACTGAGGTTCCACTATCCCAGAGTGAGCAACATATGTTATGGACAAATAACCCTATCTCACATTGCATTGAAACAGTTGAGCTTGATCATTTGTTTTTTAATTTTTCTTGGCCTTTGACAGTATATGATCATGTATCTTTGTTATTCTTGCATACTTAAGTGTCTTGAATGTCTACTTTAGTGTGAGCTTGACATAGATTCATCCTCTCACTAAAGTGGGGGAAAAATGTAGTAATGGAAAAAGTAGCCTTTTTCCTTACTTGGATTGATACTTGACATTAAAACTAAACTAATGATGTCTTGGAGTGGTGTTGTAATGTGTCGTACACATTCACACTATTCTAGGACCTTTATTTGAATAAAAAATGCCTTAATTGACCCTTTGCAAGGGTGTTGTAAATTTTTGTAACACACTTCCAAAAATTTTCTATGATGTATTTGCTTAATTAAGCCTAATGATCCCCTTTCTAATAAAATGTACATAATTTGTACCTTGTTTAATTATTGTAAAGTGTTATAAAACAATTTCACATTTATCTAGCTGGTCATTAATTAACTATGGGTAATTGGAGTAATTAACCCCCTTTATATGCCTTAATAATGACACCTCCTAAAGATCTATCTCAACACTTATAATCTAATTAAAGAAATATTTCATTGGGCAAGGTTAGGTCTTGGAAAATGGTGCCCACACCGATTCACCCTAGGTGGCAAATGGGTCCTCCCTTAATAGGAACCCCCTTTTTTAGTTGATCTAGAATGGGTTTTTAGCCTTTTTTCAATCCCATGGGGTTAGGTCTTCGTAAACTGAGCTAGGATCCATTCACCCTAGGTGGCGACTGGGTCCTCCCAAGACCCCCCTTTTTGAATTTCATTCTAGTGGGAATTTAATAATGTTTCTTTCTAGGTTTGGTGTCGGCCATAGCTATTTGGATTTTGGGATTAATTCACATTGTTTCTCCTAACAAGAGGCTCAACTCATCCTAATTCTCCAAGCATTCAAGTTTACAATAATTAGAGCATTTCAAGAGCATTTTCAAGGCATTTCAAGGTAGATTTCAAGAGTTTATTGCAACAATTCAAGTCATATCATCATGTCAAGGGTTTAATGCACTCATGCATGTGGTTGAGTTACTTGATAGTTAATTTTTCATTGAGGATCTATTTACAAGCATCATTTCACATCCAAGATCTACATTATTCATTGCCACTACATGTTATATTGCAGATTTATTTCACAAGATATCATCCAAGGTGATATCATTTGCATACTTCATGTTTCATGCTTCATTACTTCAGTTCATAATTTGGTTTAATTACCTACAAGGGGTTTGACTACGGAAAACCCCCATTCACTAACAAACAATATTTTTTTCTGCCCTTGAGTGTGTGATTACAAATTTACAAGTTGGAAGAAATTTTGGAGTAAAACTATCAAAGTTGTGAAGTTGCAAAGGTCTTCATTTAGAGTGCAAAATCAAGGAATCAAAGCTACAAAATTACATATAGACTTTCAAATTTTGATAAAAAGGAATTTGAGAGTGCAGACATCAAGGAACATGATCTTGAAATTAGTTTTCTCAAACCCTAAAAGGAACCATTGGCCACTGAAGGTGGAAGAGGCTTCAATAGCTCAAAAACAACTTTTTGACCAGGTACATAGCTTTTTATGCTCTTAAATCTTCCCCCATAGTTTCTATAATAGTTAGGTAGAATTTTCTATTGTTATTTGCATCTTTTGGCTCTCATAATTACATCTTTTTGTAGTGATTTAGTGTGAAAATATTTAGTGGTATATCCTCTAGCTCGTTCATTTGGGTCTATCCTATTTTTCACCTAATCAATTGAATATATCTATAGACATGGATGACTGGGTGTATTAATATTTTTTGTTGTTTCTATTTCCATTTATGTTAATTCATTCTATTTGGTAGCAACTTTGAGGATTTTTTATCACTTTGATTTGATTCTTGTGTTCTTTGGATTGGTGCATATTGACCTTGGCTTATTTTTGTCCTATATAGGTGGCATGTTGGAGGATCAAAATATTTCTTGCTTGAGATGTTGATTCCTTTGGATGTTATTTTAGATATCTTGATGGAGTATGGGATCATGCTAAAAGTTCATTTGGTTTCATGGATGTCTATGATGATGTATTTTATTCATTGACCCTTTATGCAATGTATACAAGTGAGAGATGTTAGGAAAAGGGTGTTGTACACCTTGTACACAAGACTTTTTTTACAATTTATGTAAAATGAATATTTAGTTATGATACATATTTAGGATATGTACTAAATGTTTGTTTCAATCCACTTGTAATCTTGTAAAATAAAAGGAAGTTAGGCATGTTGAGTATGGGATGTGGGAAAAGCATTCCAGACTGCGGCGAGAAGAGGAAGGTTAGAAGGAAGTCCAATGAAGAGAAGTGACTAATGGCTGGGGAAGCAGTGGGTCAGCAAAAGATAACCATGCATCTAAGATCAAGGAAGGGTGGTCCCCTTCCCAGGGAACAATGAAACTACTAAACTGGAATGTTAGGGGCTTAATCACCCCTAACAAAAAGCATCTCCTACGATGCCTAATCCAAGATAACTCAGTGGAAATAATAGTAATTTAGGAGTCAAAGCTTGCTAAAGGTGAGGCAGAATGTCTGAATTTGCAATTAAAGACTTGGAAGATGTCAATGGTAGAAGTTGATGGGGCCTCTGGTGGGATCATCACATTGTAGCGTCCAAATATTGTACAAGTGGAGGAGGTTGCGGCTGGGCGGTGGTGGCTTGCTAGCAAGGTTAAAATCCTGAGGTCTGATCTTGTTTTTTTTTCTAATAAATGTATACGACCCATTAGGTTGTGAGCAGAAAAGGAAACTTTGGTCGGATTTAGAAGCTTTTATGGGAGAAAACGGACATGGGGTTGGCATCCTCGGGGGTGATTTTAATGCGATATTGAGGCCAGAGGAGAAGAGGGGTGGTGTTAGTAGGCGGCTTCAGTCACAAGTGGTTTTGAAGCCTTTGTTAATGGAAATATATTGTTTGACATCCCTTTGGCGAATGGAAGCTTTACATGGACAAACAGAAGATTGGATGCTAGCAATATTGCGGAGAAGCTGGATAGGTTCTTGTTTCAAGGGGACATGACGCGTTTTCCATTTTCCTTTGAAGGGAGCATTCTCCCTTTTTTTGGATCAGACCACTTCCCCATCCTTTTGGATATTACTGGGGAGCGAAAGGCTTGCAGATGCTCATTTAAGTTTGAGTGGATGTGGTTGAGGGATCTAGAATTTTCCAAGGTCTCAGCCTGGTGGCAGGAGGATGTGGCAAATGGAAATGATCTGTTCAGGATAACCAGTAAGTTGAAAATTCTAAAACACAGAATGAGAAGATGGAGTAAAGAAATCTTCAGTGATATCTTTGCGGACAAGCATAGGTTGGAAAGGGAACTTGCAAAGTTAAACTTGGAGGTGTTGAAAGAAGGGATGGAAAATGAGTGCTTTCTCCAGGAGAATAAGCTATTGCATGATTGGGAAGAACTTATGGCAAGAGAAGAAACTTTTTGGTGGCAAAATTCTAGGGATACATGCCTTAAAGAAGGGGACCAAAATACTAAATATTTTCACAATTCCATAAGGGCGAGAAAGGAGGTCAATAGAATCTTTGTCTTGGATGGGGCGGATGGTAGGCCAATAGTGGGTCAGGAAGCCATAGCAACTAAAGCGGTAGACTATTTTCACAACATCCTCAACAATTGGGAAGGCTCTTGGGGGAAGGCACATGAGGATTTTTTGAATTGGATTTCCTCCATTGTCACGGTTGAATAGAATGCTACCATGTTAAAACCTTTTTTAGAGGAAGAAGTTCATGCGGCAACCTTCCTACTCCATCCTGACAAAGCTCCTAGGCCGGATGGCTTTTCGACACTCTTTTTTCAAACTTTCTAGGATCTAGTTGGCAAAGATGTTTGTGAGGCTCTGGAGGAAGCTCGCTCATCTGGTCAAATTTTAAAGGAAGTTAATTGCACATTTCTGGCTTTAATTCCAAAAAAGGAGAAGCCAACCTCTCTTGACGAGTTTAGACCAATTTCATTGTGTAACTCGCTATACAAAATCATGGCAAAAGTAATCTCTAACAGGTTAAAACCGATTATGTCACATTTAATTTCAGAAGAATAGATGGGCTTTATGCCTAGAAGGTCAATATTTGATGGCATCATTATAGCTCAAGAAGCTATCCACTCTGTGAAAACGAGTGGGCATCCAAGAATGCTTATTAAGCTAGACATTAGGAAGGCATATGATCTAGTGGATTGGTGCTTTTTATGCAAGGTTCTCGAGGCCTTTGGAATCGACAAAAAATGGATTGATTGGATTTTATTATGCATTTCAACTCCCCAATACTCTATCCTTATATATGGCGAGCCAAAAAGTTTTTTTGCTGCATCAAGGGGCATTCTCCAAGGGGACCCTTTATCCCCATCTTTATACATTCTTATGGTGGAATCCCTAGGTCAATTTTTGAGTGTGGCAAGGGTGTAGGGGACACTTAAAGGGATCTAGATCACTAGCAACCTTCCTGCAACCACGCACCAACAATTTGCAGATGACACACTATGTCTTGCTACTCTGGATTTCCGCGAGGCTAGATTCCTAAGGAAAGCTTTGTGCAAGTATGCTCTGGCCTTGGGTCAGCACGTAAGTTATCCAAAGTCTGAAATCTTTTTCTTTAACACTGACCCTCGCATGGCTACATAGGTGGCAGAGATTCTTAACTTCAAAATAGGTTCACTACCAATGACTTATTTGGGATTCCCTTTAGCGAAAGGTGTCTGCTCTAGAAAGCTTTGGGAGCCTTTGGTTAGTAGAGTAACTAATCGTTTATCTTCCTGGAACGAAAAATGGCTCTCTTGGGCTAGACGCATCGTGATGTTGAAGGCAGTAGTTTCTGCTCCTCTTATCTATTTGTTGTCTTGTTTGGCACTGCCAGGCAGTATGGCTGGGCCCATAAATAAGTGTATGCGGTAGTTCTTTTGGTGTGGGACATCTAATCAGAAGAAATTCCCATAGATAGCATGGGAGACTATTTGCAAACTGAAAGAATTAGGTGGTGTTAGGATCCAGGACATGATAAAGATGAACAAAGCTCCTGGTGCAAAGCTGGTGTGGGCTATGTATGAAAGAAATGATGCTAGGTGGGCTCAGGTCTTACAACACAAATATCTGGGGGATGATAATGCATCTACAATCCTGACCACACCCAATCTCCCGAATGGATCGAGGATATGGAATTTTATGAAGTCTTGTTGATATTTAAATAGGGATCAGTTATCCTGGGATGTGAAAGATGTCAGGTGGGCAAGATTCTGGGAAGACTCCTGGGGACGATATCTATGTATGGATAGTATACTTGGGCAGAGACAAGCAAAGGCTATTCTTTCTCAGGAGTGGGGTCATTATGTTCAAAATTATTTAATGCCAAGAGGTACGACTGGGGATCATGAATATGCTTGGAGGTGTATTCCTTAGGAATTAGTGCCCCAAGTAGAAGTGAAGCAGATTGAGGAGGAGCTGCAAAAAAGAGTGATATCCCTGTGCAATGGATCCAATCAACTGGTTTGGGATGGATCCTGCTCTGGCAAATACAACGTTAAAGACAGGTATAACAGTTTGTTGATAGAATGGCCTCAAACTTCTCTTTCGATCCATTTATGCTAGGACAAAGCTTTCCTACCTAATGCTGAGACTTACACCTGGGCCGCAATCACTGGGAGGATCATCAAAGGTGACGGATTCAGAAAGATGGGTTATGAGGGACCATCACATTGCATCATGTGCTTTAAGGTGGAAGAATATTGCGACCATCTCCTTTTGCGATGTTGCTTTGCGCAAGCATGTCGGAAGTGGCTTTATGCTCGGCTGGGATGGCATAGTGTGCTTCCAAATGATGTTCGATCCATTTTTGCTAATTGGCCAATTCTTAAGAAAGGCTCGCTATATCATGAGATCTAGAAAATTAGCCCGTCTGTCTTAATCTTGGAAATATGGAGGGAGAGGAACAGAAGGGTGTTTGAGGGCTCATGTAGAGAATTTCTTGCCTTTATTAACAAGGTTGAGGCAGTGATAGTTGAGGTTCTGAACAGTCAAGTTTGGAGAAAAAGCAATCGGGCTTGGCAGTTCCCTTCTTGGGATGTTGATGTCAGGCGAGCATGGCATGGTGTGATTATGCCCAAAGATGGATCTCAGGCCAATGGGAGTAAGAAATTTGGACGTCGGGAGGCAAAGTGGGTTCCCCCTCGGATGGGGTGGATTAAGTTAAACTTTGACGGGGCTTCGCATGGCAACCCAGGGGTGTCAGGTCTTGGTTGTTGTATTTCGAATGATAAAGGAACTGTGGTGGCAGAACAGTCGGCTCCTCTCTTGGATGGGATGAACACGGTGGCTGAGTTAAAGGATCTAATTTGTGGCCTTAAGTTAAGCAAGTGTGTGGGGGTGCACAATCTGGAGATTGAGGGTGATTCAATGGTGGTTGTTCAAGCCTTCAAAGTTGGAGCAATGTTGAAATGGAAGCTACATGGTTTAATGGATCAAGCCAAGGTGTTAGTCAATGAAGGTATGGAGTTCACGATCAAGCACATATTTAGGGAGGCCAATGGTCGAGCTGACAAACTGGCAAATGATGGTGTTGATGGTGTCACAAGGATCAAAATCAAAAGGGGTCTGGTGGCATAGGCAAGCCTATTACATTCTGTGGTAATTTGACCTTGGCTTGGGTTAGTGTCACATGAGAACTGCCTGGTTGTCATGTCGCTTGACAAGCACACAACACAGAGAGTCGATCTGGTATTATGTTGTGGTGATGCTATTTTGGCTTGTGGTACTTGGTATGTTTGGTGCCATGGTGTTTTCTGATCCTGAGCTATGGTGCATGCGTTAGCACAAGATGGTGGTTCGGTTGTTTGTGTCTACATGTGGGATGAGTTCCCTTTTCTGTGGTCGCTTGTTTTTGGAATGGTGGGTTTCTTTTTTTGGGTTTTTTCTCATGGTTGGGTGGTCTGTGCAACCTATAAATTCACCTGTAATGTAGGCCTGACATGTAATTCCCCTTTCTAGCTTTCAATACAAATCTTCATTTACCTATAAAAAAAAAAATTGGTTAGATATTCTATATATAATTTTCACATATTGAAACATTTAATATTGGGAAAATATGGTAGCCTAACATAATTATTGGTGCCAATGGTTGTTTGAGAGATTTTTTTCACGTACGCGGTTTTACCTTTATCGCCTAACTTTGTTTTATGTGAGCTTCATACTATAAAAGTAACCACATGTTTAGTGGTTGGGATTGGTTGTTTGTATAGTTTAATTGGATGCCATCTATATTGAGCTCTCTTATTAAGAGGACATATTTGAACCATGGGATGATATGTGTTGTTACAAGCTTGGACACATGGAGGGTGCATTGGAGGAGCTTGATCTTTGAAAAGTATTCATGGGGACTATATGAGTGTATAGTTTTTTTATTACTATATAATGATTTGAGTGTGGTTGCTTTGGGAAGATTGATTTTTATTTCCCTCTTGAGGGTTTTACCGAGGTATATCATAGGTAATGTTGTTGTATGTCTTTGATCTTTGTATTCTAATTATTATGTAAGCTTATATTTATGCTTTTCTCCCATAGGGTTATGTAGGAAATCATTTTATCATCTGGGTAATTTCTTAACATTGTAGAATGGTGTGTATCTAGATGGGAAACAATGAGTGGCAAGAGAAATTTGGAAAAGGGATAAATAGTAAATGGTGGGAGACTAGTAGCCAAGGTAGTATGTGATGAGTAGTGATGATTGAAGGGTAAAGAGTAGAGGATGGATCTATGATAGAAGTAGGGCTGCAAAAAGATGTATCAGTCACTATAGATGAAGTAAGAAAAACATAAATAAATTTTAAAGTCTCTAATACACATGTACTGTTAGAAAAGACATCATGAAACATATCGATTAAATTTATAGGATGCTATATGGTATAAAAGCTAGCCAACTCTTTTCTAAATTCTTAGTTGTTCACATGAGCATCGTGATCATACTACTCGTCTTTCTCATTATGATCATCAAAAAGGATTTTGTTTCTACTAGTTTGGGCCATGTCCTAGGGTTCACATAAACACTCCTTTAGATTGAAAGATTAAGATCTTGAGTAGCTTGAAACATGAATATAAGTTATATTGCTATCAAGATTCAATTGTCTAGTTTTACGAGTCAAACTCATTGACCTATGTTCTTATTGACCACTATGGAAAATACCTCCTACTTGTGAATATAAGTTATCAAAATAAATATAAAAACATCTAATTTTAAATTGAAAAACTAAAAATATTAATGGTACATCAAATGTGAAAGGATACATATTATAGAAGGGTTGTTCTTTCATCAAAAATAGACACACTATGATAGATTACAAAGATTGAAAGATAGTAAAAAAGAACCTACAATGACATATACATATTGTTTACTTCTTTTAAAACATCAAATCTAAATTCCTCACTATTTAGTGATTCTTTAATTATTTAAAATAATAGAAAATGAATGATAAAAATAATATAATTAAGTATCTTTAAATATTAAGACCACTTGAAAACGAAAAACTAAGGCCAACTAACCCAATTTACATTGAATAAAGGAAGAGCTCCACCCTGAACGTCCGAAAATTATTCATGAGGTGGCTGGAAAATATAAAATATTACTACCTCATTCATTTAAAATTGCATAATATATTTTATTGATTAAATTAGATTTTAATTACATAAAATTTCTTGTTTCTCCATAAGAAATGTTTCCCAGCAAACGTAGATTCTGTCTGTTTCATGCTTTTTCTTTATTGAAAGCGAAACTTTAGGGTGCTTGCTACCCAATTAAATCTTTTAAATGAAAAACAAACCACTTTTTCAGTGTTTTCGAAAAATGATCGTATGCTACGTTGATTGCAAAAATTAATAAATTATGTTTTGTCATTTCTTTACTCACTTTCATGTGGTATTGTGATTTAAAAGTAAGGAATCATAGAGCTTTATATTAAAGAAGAAGGGAGGTCTCTAGAATAAATGTAAGATCAAATATTTCTTATGTAAAGTGATGTGTAAGTTATTTATACTATTTCAAATAATTGTTTAATAGTAAAAATAAGATAGTAATTTATATTGAAGGCATATTCTATTTGAAATGAACTGGTTCATTTATGATATTCAATGTTCTAAACTATTGGAAATGGGATGCAAGACGATAAAAGGCATCTCATTTATTAGAATTTCATAATTTTCATTTGCGGAGGTGACACTAGGATATTATTTCATTTTTTTACTTTAGACGATAGTGGAATGCAACTATAAAATATCTTTACTGCCATGTCTAGTTGTAGCTACACACTGATAACTAGGTTAGACCATGAAAAAACTACTCCAAAACATGTACAAAGTTCCTGACGTGGCTACTTTATTTTTAATATGTTATATCTACCTAACCACAAATGAATTATATACTATCCAAAATAAATCTTTAAAATAAGATTATAGTTATATTTATTATTATATATTACATTTTACATTACAAATTATTAAATCTAAATTTAATATATATAATTTATATTTTATATAATACAAATAAAATTATGTATAATATAATTATACTTTTTATTAAATATAAATTACATTATTATTATTATATTATACTTTATAATAAAAACAATAAAATAGAAATTTAAAATTATTATAATTAATAATAATAATTTTAATATAATACAATTAAATTAAGATAAAAAATCTAATAGTTTAACTCAAATAATAGAGAAATACAAATTTAGATAGATAGACAGGGAGGGAGAGAGGGAGTAGAAAGAGATAAAGAGGGAAAGAGATAGAGAGAAATAGAAAGAGTTAGAGAAAGAGAGATAGAAATATATATAGAAAGTGAGAGATATAGATGGGGATATAGATTAAAAGTGAGAGGAATAGACAAGGAGAGATAGAGAATACAAAGGGAAAGAGATAGAGAAGAGATAAACTAACTTTTGATTAGTTGTTTCATGCCAACAATTCCACCCACTATTTTTCTATTTGCAAGCAACAAGAGTATTATAAATATTTTTATTGCTTTGGAAATGACGTCAAATGCATGGTTCCAAGCAAACATATTTCTTTGTTGAAATTATAATATGAAGACAATATTTTTCTACAATTGAATTTAATTATTTTTCACACATAAAATATTTAAAATTTTAGCAAAATAAAAATAATGTCAACTTAGGTTTTATGTTATGTAGGAGGCTCTAACTCATAGTAGATTATGGGTTTTTAAACCTGTCTTATTTAAATATAAATTTGAACTACAAAGAATAAAGCACCCTTTCATTAAATATTGGGGCTAATATGTGCAAAAAAAATTTATTAATGTATTTTTATTTATTTATATAATTAAGTTGCAATTATTAAATTTAGTATTATACTAATTATTAAATTAGTAAAAAGATTTTTATTTTTTTCAATTTTATAAATGATTCAAAGAATATGATTATAGATTAAGTTAATAGTAATTACATTTGTATTATGTTAGATCATGTTTTTTTAGAATCACATCAAGTTGATTTTTACTAATTAAGTTTTGAAAATTAATTATGAATTGAATTTTTTCCTTTTTAATAGGTTTCATTTAATTTTTAAATTTTTAAGCTTTTGAAATTTTATTATACAAGTTAAAATTTTAGCTTTAACAATTTTAATATAGTTTAGTAGGGTTTTCATTTTAGAAATTTAATTTATTTAAGAATTTAACTATATTTATGGTTAAATTTATAATAACTTTTTATTTATTAATATTGATCTTATTTTTCAATTGATGTTAATATTTTTTATAATATATTAATTATATTTCTTAGGTACATGTTTTATTGATATTTTAATTCTTCTATTTCACATATTTATTTATTATATATTTTGATTGCATTTAGTTTATTCTATTTTAATCTTCCATTGAGATTTAAGATTCAAATTTTAGGAAAAGTAGAGCATGAGAGGTATAGAGAGAAATAAGAGAGATATGCAAAGAGATAGATAGACACAAAGAGATAGAGATGTAGAGTCAGATAGAGTGGCATAGAGAGAGATGGGTAGGGAGGTGGATTCTCATATACATGTGCCATATTTGGATTGTTGGCACATAATAGTTGATCAAAAACTAGTCTTTGTTTCCCTTTATATCTCTTATTTTTCTCTCATCTCCTATCTCTCTCTATAAATGCATCTCTTTGCACCTCTCACTATTTTTCTCATGCCTCCTCTCTCCAACTTTTCTATCTTTCCCTCTATATCTATTCTCTCTCTTTTTCATGGTCTATCTCTCTTTCTATATTCCTCTCTTTATGTTACATAGATTTTACTAATGACACACCAAAGAAAAATAAAATGTAAAATTTGCAATAAAGAGACATCTTCTCTTCAAAAGAACAAGTTAGATCGATTTTAATGCCCATTGTTTTGATATAATTAATTTATAATCTTTATATATAATAATTCTTATAGTACATATGTATCAAGAAACCAGTGGACTAGAATTTAGCATACTAATAAATATGAACATTTCATCTCATTACAACAAAAGGCCCTATTTCTACCATCACAAAATTATATTTGTATCAACTTAAAATATGCAATACAACATAGCTTACCACTATTTTTCTTTTGGGAAAATTAATTCTCTCTCTATCTCTTCCACTCTATCTCCCTATCTTTCTATTTCTTTATCTTTCCCTCTACCTTTATCTCTCTATCTATTTTTTACCATATTCCTCTCTTTCTCTATCATAATATTTACCTCTATTTTCTACTCTCCCCGATTTATTTTTATACATGTCTCCCTCTCTCTATCGTGTCTCTCCCTCTCTCTATCCCTATATCTCCCTCTCTTTCTCCATCACTCCATATTTCAAAATTAACATGCACTTGTTGGTAATGGTGCTTGATTATCTTCCTCATTCAAAGGTATTATTTTAGTCATGTTTAGATCCTTCTAATTGAATGCATACTTGATTTGAAGCTATCACTTCTCGATTGAGACCTTTGTTACACAAACAATATCATTTGATAAATGACCTACTAATTGACCTCATCTACTACAAAAAATTATACAAAAAATAAACCAATTTTTTTCAAAATTGACTTGAACCACACCTCTTCAACATACCCATTACACACCAAGGTGCAATTTCTAGTTATATTTTTGAATGTGAAAGAAATTATAATTTTTCACATGTAAAAAGATATGTGCACTACCACTTTCATGTGATGGTATTTTGATTTAAAAGTAATTATGGTGATTTGATATTAAAGAAAAGAAAATGGTTTCCAATTCTTTAGAGAATAAATATAAATTGAATATTTCTTATGTAAATAATGTGCATATTATTTTAAACTATTCCATGTAATTTTTTATTAGTAAAAGTAAGATAATTATATTTTTGAATATGAATGTAATTATAATTTTTCACATGTAAAAGGATCTAAACTGGTATATTATTGTACTATCACTTTCATATGATGTAAATTTTAATTTATAAAGAATCATCCACGGGTCCCACAAAGTGACAACTTAGGTAGGGTAATAATCATTATAATTTGAATAAGTACATCAAATAAAAATAGATAAATTCTATGAACCTAAGGTTGAGAAAACCTA
Organism: Sequoia sempervirens; assembly: GCA_007258455.2. Classification (NCBI taxonomy): domain Eukaryota; kingdom Viridiplantae; phylum Streptophyta; class Pinopsida; order Cupressales; family Cupressaceae; genus Sequoia; species Sequoia sempervirens. Next base: position 184,078 of record VDFB02142744.1, read on the forward strand.
ATTTGAACAAGAAGTAGGGATGAAATTAGGTTTACTAGTCACTCTAGATGAAGTAGGTAAAGCATAAATAGATTTTAAAGTCTCTAATACATATCTTGTTAGAAAACACATCATGAAACATATCGATTGACTTCATAGGATGATATACATTATAAAAGCTAGCTAGCTCCATTTTAAATTCTTGGTTGTTCACATGAGGATTTTGATCATACTACTCGGCTTTCTCATTATGAGCATTAAAAAGGATTTTGTTTCTACTAGTTTGGGCCATGCTAGGGTTCACATAAACACTCTTTAGATTGAAGGATTAAGATCTTGAGTAGCTTTGGTCATGAATATAAGTTAACAAAATAAATATAAAAAACATATAGTTTTAACTTGAAAAACTAGAAATATTAATGGTATATCAAATTTGAAAGTAAAACGCTAATACAATAGCTAAAGGTGTATAGAGTGTGATAAGTGAGATCGTAATAAACTCATAAACTCTAATAGAAAAATACATTGGACATTTTAAAATAAATTAATCAAATAGGAATATATATATTTTGATATGAAAGCACATGAAAATATCATAAAAGTGGAGATTTGAAAAACCTTAATAGGAATAAGAAACCCTAGAAGAAAAATAGGTTATGTAATATGGGATCTAGATTAACAAAAAAATGTTTAGAAAAATAGAATTTCATTAGGGTGACCTAAGAAAATATTATCAAATGCATACACATAAGCCCACATCAGCCTAGATTAATTAATGATAGTTGAAATAGATAATAAATACTTTGTAACAATTAAATTAGAAAATTAAGTAGTACTAACGAGGGGGTACTTAGCTATGACCAAAGTCTATGTGCTAATAATGTATTTTTTTGAATTAGATTAATGCATGCTAAAAAAAAAATTCTTCTCTATCATAAGAATTTCTTGGATTTTATGTTCATCCACTACTTTGTTAGGGATCATGTTTGGCTATCTAGGTTAGACACATGATCATAGACTCATCACAGAGATTTAGATTTGATATTAAATAAAGTAAAACTTTTCTCTATTGTCTCTCTAAATAATCTTTGATTTCTTTGTTTCTTCTACTAATTTGAAGGTTTGTGTTATGTATAAATACCTTGGAAGGTTTCCCTTTCAACACAAGTGGACGTACTCTACTAGATTACACAGATTGAAAGATAGTAGACAAGGAGCCTACAATGACACACACACACACACATTATTTACTTGTTTTAAAACATCAAATATAAATACGAAAGAGGGGGCTACTTAGCTATGGTTGAACTGTGTGTTCTAATAATTACATTTTTGAATTAGATTAATGTATGTTAAAAAATGTTTCTTCTATATTATAAGAATTTATTAGACCTTATGTTCATCCTCTACTATGTTAGGAATCAAGTTTGGCTATCTAGGTTAGACATGTGATTGCAGACTCATCATAGAGCTTTAGATTGACCTTCCACAAACTAAAACTTTGCTCTATTATCTCCTTGAATAATCTTCATTTTGCTTTGTTGCTTTTTCTAAAGTAAGGAGTCAAAAAAATTGATATTAAAAAAAGAAAGGGCGGTTTTCTATTTCCTACTGATAATTTTTTATTAGTAAAAATAAGATAAGTATTATATTTTTGAATGTAAATGAAATTGTAATTTTTCATATGTAAAAAGATATAAATATACTATCACTTTCATACAATGGTATATTGATTTAAAAAGAATCATGGTGTTTTGATATTAAAGAACAAACAGTGGTTTCTCATTTTATATATGAATAAATGTAAATAGAATATTTCTTATGTAAATAATGTTTAGATTATTTTAAATCTTTACAAGTAATTTTATATTAGTAAAAGTAAGATAATTATTGTATTTTTGAATATGAATGAAATTATAATTTTTTACTTGTAAAAAAATTGAAAATGATATATTATTGTACCATCACTTTCATATTGGGAAAATTTTGATTTAAAAGGAATCACGATGTTTTGATATTAAAGAAGAAAGAGCGGTTTCTCACTTGGGAAGATAATAAATGTATATTGAATATTTCTTACGTAAAATAATATGTTGGTTATTTTAAACAATTCCAATTAATTTTTTATTAGTAAAAATAAGATAATTATTATATTTTGAATGTGAATGAAATTGTAATTTTTCACATGTTAAAAAGTATAAAATGGTATACTCATGTACCCATGTGACTATTTGACATAATTTTGTATTAGTATAACTAAGATAATTATTATATTTTTTAATGGGAATGAAATTATAATAGTGAAATTTGTATATTTATTGCATTCAATTTAATTTTGTATTTATTCTTAGGTAATATTTTGATATACATACATCATGATAAATATCATGATTTTGTGTGAATCTAGGTTTGTTCTCTTAACCTTTTATACATTTAAATCAACATGCTCTTATACTTTCACCTTATTTTCCCACTTATCATACCTATCTATGCACCTACGTCAATTTAGTTAATTTCACCTAGATTTGATTACTATACCATTCTAGGATGAGTTTGCAATCTTGGGGATGAAATTACAATCACAAACTTAATTGTAACAAATTTAAAATTTCATCATTTAAGAAAGATGACAAAGTCTGAGAAAATTGTGCAATTGTTGGCACATATTTCATAGATTTTTTTTAGAAAAATCGAATGATAACCATTAGGATAGTGAGATGAATATGAAGATAAAGTATAACTTTACAATTATGAATACATCCTAAAATTCGATGCAGTATTTCCCTTGTCCAAAGAAAATATCTCCATCTGTTTGTCATACCTCCATGCCTAGAAAGTAGTGCATAAGCCCCAAATCCTTCATCTTGAACTCTGCTGCAAGGTCCCTCTTGCACTCCTCTATGAGCCCTAGTGAACCTATTAAAAATAGGTCATCCACATATAGAACAGGAATGAGAACCTCACCCCCAACCACCAAGTAGTAAAGGTTAGAATCCCCTTCACTCTTCATGAATCCCATTCCCTGCAAGTATTTATTAATGTGCTCATAGCACGCCCTGGGAGCCTCCTTGAGTCTGTATAAAGCTCTTTTCAATCTGCACATGTGGGATGTACTGTTATGTGCTACAAAGCCCTCTGGTTGTTCTATGTATACCTCCTCTTTCAATTCACCATTAAGAAACATCATCTTGACATCCATCTGATGGATCTGCCATCCCATCTGTGTTGCAAGTGAGATCACAGCTCGTATAGAAGTATACCTAGCCACTGGTGAAAGGAAATTTAGGAGCACATCTTATGAAAACTCCAAGTAGTAGTGCCTTTGGTAATTTTCAATTTTCAATTAGGTTGCCTTAAAGACACAAACAACTATGTCCCAATGTGGAATAGACAGTTTATTTCCTACATTGATCCATCTGAGAGAAGCACACGTAAATTCAACAACAAGCATTAACAGATTCTACTACACGAACCAGCAGACATGAAAGATGAAACATAAAACCAAAACACAAAGATTTACGTGGGGAAAATCCTTTCAGATAAAAAACCCCACACTCCAAAGATCGAGCCATTGTATTATTCAGCAACAAAAAGGTTACAATAAAAAATTAGGCTCATAGCCTCTTCAGAGATTCATCTTTGCTCATTCTGGATACAACTTGTAACATACTATCCCTGAGAGATCAAACATGGCATTCATGATGAGGAGAGATTCTAGCAGCATAACTCTGCCTCTCTCACTCTATGCCTTAGCCTCAAGGCTTTGGCCTGTCAGCCTTTTTCTATTGATCTCTATCTAGCTCTCAGCTCTTCAGCATCCTTCTAAGAATGTCCAATGCATACCTATATACATTCATTCTTTATAGCCTCTATAGAATCGTTCTTTTCCAACTGTCAGATCAAAACTCATTAGTCATCCAGCCCAGCATCCTCTAATGTTTCCGCTTCCTTGTGCTTTAGTTTTCCAACTTCCACACAGAAACGGTTCAACAAAGGGTTCACTTCTGCTTTCTCAGATTGGTCCACATCGCACCATGTTAGACAGCCTTCACTCTGTCAACATCAAACAACTTGTGTCGCATGTCAGTGAGACACAAGAAGTGTCTCCCCGATGCCACAAGATCTGATTACATGTTGTCGCCAAGAGTCATCTCCATTGGCAAGAGGTTCTACCGATATCCACAAGTCATATCAATTTCAGCATTCTCATCGGCGAGACAATCGCCATTCAATGAGACATCACATCAAGCTCATAAGTCATTCTGAAGTGTTCCTTAGTCACCAAGACTTTAGTCATTCACTGAGAGATTATATTGAGTCTTCAAGTCATGCCAAAAACCATTGTATTCCTATCGGCATCCATCTATTAGCAAGACTATCATCTTTTTCCAAGACATCACAACGAGCTTCATGTTATACCGAACTCAGACTACATCATTGGCGAGAAAATTCCACTTCGCCAAGACAACACCCCGCAGGTTCCAAGTCACCCCGATTCAAACTTGTCGGTCAGACTTACTGCTTTCGCCAAGACTTCATACTGAAGCCTTTAAGTCGCATTGATGTGTTCCTTTGTCGGCAAGAGAATCAACATTTGGCAAGACTTCTTACCGAGGCTTCCATGTTATCCCGAAACAACTGTTTGCCAAGAGTCACACCAAAGACATCTGATAATCGGCAAGACATTTGTCTTTCACTGAGACTTCATACCGATCACATTGTGTTATACCGATGACCCCTAACATTGTCGGTGAGACTTTCCACATTCGCCAAGACTTCATATCGAAGCCTTACGTGTTACACCGAAGTCTTCAAATGTATACCCGTCAGTGAGACATATCACTATCGGTAAGATTTCTTACCGATCACCCAAGGGTTTCCCCAAAAGCTCCAACACTGTCACCGAGACATGTTACTTTTGGTAAGACTTCTCACCGAACTGACATAGGTTACCGTAATGACTTCAATGCATATCCTTGTCGGAAAGACCTTCCAATGTCGCTGGGACTTCTTCCCGAGTGTAGAAGTCACTCTGAAGCCCTCGGTCGCTATGAGTCTCATCGATGCCCGATTGAATGGCATGTCGGTCAGAGTTCTCCATGCGATGAGAAGTTACAACGACGACCATAAGTCACAGCGATAGATTCCTTCGGCAAGACAATAGCATTATCTTGGCGACATGAGCAAAACATAAGGTAAACTACCAGTCGGCCAGACAATAGGAATGTCACAACGACTATGCTTTCTCAGAGGTTTCAGCCTATGAGATTGAGGCATATATTCCAACAATCTCCCACTTAACGAAGATCACAGAGGCACCTTCAAAGCAACCAGGAGCTAAGACCACACTAGCTCCACGAGTTCAAACCTTGCAATACTCAAGACACCCAATCAACATGATTCCACAAATAACAGTCCATTAGACAATCTACAACAAAGACCAGGCAACCAACTACAACTCACTTTCAAACAAAACAACCGATCACAGCCTTTTAGGAAACCACATAGACCTCAAACATGCACTCATGCTGCAACAAGAATTTTGCTCCAACATCCAAGATGTTCACCATTCAGACAACAATCCTATCATCTTCCATGTGTGGAAGAAAGATACAAAGCCAAGGTGTATAAGCACCATTCCAACAAACATAAGAAAAAGATCCCAGTGATACCTCCATCAAGATACTTCTACCACTTCACTGTGCTCAAAATGCTATACAAAAGCAATATCAACTTCAAAGCTTCAAACAGAACACAACAGTGAAGTCATTCTCCATAAACAAGATAAACAACACTAGTTAGAACAACAATCAGACTGACCGCTTCCATCCAACTGATAACCCACATGACTGAAAATAGCACCCACAGCTCGTGCTATACCATCCAATCTCACATACCTTAAAGGTATCACTATTAGTAAACTTCTGCTAATCCATTAACAGCAAATACAAGTTCTAGTGTCAACTAGTCGAAGAAGACAAGACACATACAGGAACTCCCACTTCCTAAGAAATCCAGATCTAAAAGATCAGAAGGCATTGCAAGCATACCAATACCAGCACATAGAAAATGTAACTCTGTAGTACCAAGGAAATATCCACAATGACATGAGCAACCTACAACAAACTGCTACAAGAAACATTTCTCTCATCACAAACCCTCACGGCCACAAAGAGAAACACCGGCCATCAACTTCCTATAGAAACATCCTCCTACAAACACTTCTAATAGCCAACTGTGTCAAGAATGATCTTCTTCACATCCCAAAATAAAACCTTAACAACATCCATCCATTCAATCATCAAGATCAAACCAACTTTAAAAACATGGATGTAAACCTCTCAAAGAAGATCAAGCTAAAACATTTCCCATTTCAGGAAATCAGCCCATACATCATCTCCTACCAATTCTCATCAGTAAATGATATAACACAAAAGCTCAAGGAGATAATACAACATGTACAACTTCCACTATGAATCCTCTAGAACCAAATGTTAAACAGTAATTCAAGATCCATATCATGAAAATAAACTTAAATACATCTGAAAGATATAATGAGCCAAATACCTCTTAGATAAACTTCCGAGTAGACCAAGAGTGAGAACAAGACTACTCCTTCAAGATATATAAGCCATCATGACTAATCCAAGAGCAATCTCCTCATAGATCTCTTATTGAACTCACGTTCAACCTAGGTGTAGGCTTCTCAGACTTTCTGCTAATAAACTTTAACAAGAGTAACAAGCAGCAACACATCTCTCATAAGAAAAAAACAACCTCACCTTATTCTTCATGTATCCATGAGTACTAGCAACTGACCATCTCATGCTAAACTCCATCTGCATTACTACACTATCATGAAGTATCAAGCAAGTAAACAAAAAACACCCAATACACAAAGAATTACCAGACCACTGTCAAAGCTCCAATCATCTGAATCAGGAACTTATCATGACACCATGATCTACACATCCCCATAGGAGATACTATGCTTCAAGTGACTCCACCATTGTCTCAAGTACACTGCACAATGCCAAAACTCCAATGCACAAACAAGAGTATACCATGACATAAAGAAAATAAACTAAAAACAACATCACCTATCAAGCACCACCAACACCTCAGCCAAAGACTCCAAGCGCCCTCCATGGTTCCAAGATGTTGCACATCTTCAAATAACGTCCATGCAAAAGCAAAAGCATAAGAACCCTTCTGAAACACTAAAGAAGACCATTCACCACCATGTGATGAACCCGCAATCACTGCTAGAGCTCCCACTGAAATGTGACACCCGAGCATTCCAAGCATCATGACCAATTGTTTCAGGTTCCCATAACTGACTATTCAAGTACTCAAGAATATCCATCCTCTCATCTCACAACAATCACACCAATGCACAAGTGACCACAGACAAGGTCAGCTAACAAATCTACACCACCAATGAATCAACCTTGTGGATAAAGACAATCCACATCCAAGTTATCTCACTGCAGCCAATGGGTAGCTAATCCACCAACCGCATAACTCATAGATCACAAACATCGAACATGAAAACCTGTTATCACATTGAAAACTACAACACTTAGATATCAAAGAGAATAACCATGTAGACAACATGACTCAAATATCAAATCATGCCAGATCTGATTTGCCAATCATGTCCACAACGAGCACCATAATCAAGGACCCCACAATCATTGCCACAAGAATGTTGAGTGACAAAACACTTACCAACACTCCCATTCAAAGAAAGAATCATACCTCCTCAAAACCATGCACCAAGCATGCATGTAGACCTACAACTATCTCATCCAACAACACCCCAAAAGGTCAGTGTCTAGACAATAGCTTAACAACAACTCCTCATGATCACAAGTTTTTCTTAACTATGTAAAACATGCATCTGAGAAAGAGAGAAAGGCTATTTTAAAGGCTTGCAAATCATCTAATGATTAACTCCATAGCCTTCAAGCATTCGAGGTTAACAGGAAACAGTGCCTTCCAACACCAGGAACCACCACCTAGCATAAGCAATCTCTTCCATGACTGAGAAACAATCTAGGATTCTCCATATGACCCAGGAGCCTGTCACACAGACACCAATATGAAAGCTTTATTGCTACACAGCCACAGAGCAAAGGACATCCACCTCATACTCCAAGGTTATACCTCTACTAGCCAAGAGACACAGATCACAACATGATCAACTCCTTTTTCCATCTTGACCATCCTTCAAGCTGCATGTTGTCTCATAATACCACAAGGCTTCCACTCATCAAAGGATCAATACATTAGTCCATTCCTTCAGATTTCTTCCAGCCCAAAAAATTGAGAAATCTTCATAGGAGAAATATCCAGAACCAACAACCAAAAGAAGGCTTTGATACCACTTCTAAAGAAATTTAGGAGCGCATCTTATGAAAACTCTAGGAAGTAGTGCCTTCGGTAATTTTCAATTTTCAATTAGGTTGCCTCAAAGACATGAACAACTATGTCCCAATGCAGAATAGACACAGTTTATTTCCTACATTGATCCATCTGAGAGAAACACATGTAAATTCAATAGCAAGCATTAACAGATTCTACTACACAAACCAACAGACATGAAAGATGAAATAGAAAACCAAAACACAAACATTTACATGGGGAAAATCCTTTCAGATAAAAAACCCCACACTCCAAAGATTGAGCCATTGTATTATTCAGCAACAGAAAGGTTACAATACAAAATCAGGCTCATAGCCTATTCAGAGATTCATCTTTGTTCATTCTGGATACAACTGGTAACATACTATCCTTGAGAGATCAAACATGGAATTCATGATGAGGAGAGATTCTAGCAGCATAACTCTGCCTCTCTCACTCTCTGCCTTGGCCTCAAGGCTTCGGCCTATCAGCCAGTCACTCGGCCTTTTTCTATCGATCTCTCTCTGGCTCTCAGCTCTTCAGCATCCTTCTAAGAATGTCCAATGCATACCTATATACATTCATTCTCTGCAGGCTCTATAGAATCATTCTTTTCCAACTATCGGATCAGAACTCACTAGTCATCCAGCCCAACATCCTCTAATGTTTCCACTTCCTCGTGCTTTAGTTTTCCAACTTCCACAAAAAAATGATTTAGCAAATGGTTCACTTCTGCTTTCTCAGATTGGTCCACATCGCACCACGTCAGACAACCTTCACTCCGTCAGCATCAAACAACTTGTGTCGCATGTCAGTGAGACACTAGAAGTGTCTCCCCGATGCCACAAGATCCGATTACATGTTGTTTCCAAGATTCGTCTCCATCGGCAAGAGGTACTACCGATATCCACAAGTCATACCAATTTCAGCATTCTCATCGGCGAGACAATCGCCATTCGATGAGACATCACATCGAGCTCATAAGTCAATCTGAAGTGTTCCTTAGTCACCAAGACTTTAGTCATTCATTGAGAAATTATATCGAGTCTTCAAGTCATGCCAAAAACCATTGTATTCCTATCGGCACCCATCTATCAGCAAGACTATCATCTTTCACCAAGATGTCACAACGAGCTTCATGTTATACCGAACTCAGACTGTCTCATCGGCGAGACAATTCCACTGCGCCAAGACATCACCCCATAGGTTCCAAGTCACCCCGATTCAAACTTACTGCTTTTTCCAAGACTTCATATTGAAGCCTTTAAGTCACATCGATGTGTTCCACTGTCGGCAAGAGAATCAACCTTCGGCAAGACTTCTTACTGAGGCTTCCATGTTATCCCGAAACAACTGTTTGCCAAGAGTCACACTGAAGACATCTGATAATCGGCAAGACATTTGTCTTTCGCTGAGACTTCATACCGATCACCTTATGTTATACTGATGACCCCTAACAGTGTCGGTGAGACTTTCCACATTTGCCAAGACTTCATATCGAATGCTTATGTGTTACACCGAAGTCTCCAAATGTATACCCGTCGGGGAGACATATCACTATTGGTAAGATTTCTTACCGACCACCCAAGGGTTTCCCCGAAAGCTCCAACACTGTCGCCGAGACATGTTACTTTCGGTAAGACTTCTCACCGAACTAGCATAGGTTACCGTGATGACTTCAATGCGTATCCTTATCGACAAGACCTTCCAATGTCGTTGGGACTTCTTCCCGAGTGTAGAAGTCACTCCGAAGCCCTTAGTCGCTATGAGTCTCATCGACACCCGATTGAATGGCCTGTCGACTAGAGTTCTCCATGCAATGAGAAGTTACAATGACTGCCATAAGTCACAGTGATAGATTCCTTCTGCAAGACAATAGCATTGTCTTGGTGACATGAGCAAAACATAAGGTAAACTGCCAGTCAGCTAGACAACAGGAATGTCACAGCGACTATGCTTTCTCAGAGGTTTTAGCCTGTGAGATTGAGGCATATATTCCAACAACTGGAGCAAATGTCTCCTCATAGTCAATTCCATCCTTCTGAGAGAACCACTTGGCCATGAACCTTTCCTTGTATTTCTTGATGCTACCATCTGCACCGTGCTTGATCTTATAGATCTAGCATGATCCAACCACTACTCTATCTGTTGGTCTAGGAACAACCTTGCACACATCATTCTGCACTATTGAGGTATATTTCTCAACCATTACATCTTGCCACATCTGCTACTATGCGGCCTCCTGATAGCTAAAAGGCTCACTATCTAGCAACTTACTAACTAATGCCATATAGTCATTATACTTGGTTGGTTGTCTCTGTTGTCTACTACTCGTCCTAGGAGCTCCCACAAATCCCTAAGCATCCCTTTATCACTGTTGGTTCTTGCTACCAACTGTAGAGGATGAAGTATCAGCCTCCATGTCTCCCTAATGCATCTCTTGGATCTGCTACATCTGTTACTCCATACTCTGTGAACTCTCTACACCTGAGCCTATGTTTTTACTAGTAACTATACTCGAACTTCATTGTCCTTGATCTGGTTGAATGATCCTTGGAGCTTCTATTGGCTGCTCTCTATGATCATGTACTGGAAAATCTCTGGACCTCCTGAATGCCTTGTCCTCCATGAACTTGACATCATGCCTGACTATGATCCTTCTAGTCCCTGTAATAAATATTTGATATGCCTTTGAGGTTTCACTGTACCCAACAAAGTACCCTCTCTCTACAGTTTGATCTAACTTGGAACGTGTCAGCCCTAGAATGTTACAATACACCAAACTCCCAAATATCCTGAAGTTCCTAACATCTAGCTTCTTCCTTGAGAATGCCTCCTCTGGTGTCGTCTTGCCCAATACCTTATGTGGAACCCTATTTTGTATGTACACTGTCGTACTGCATGCCTCTACCCATAAGTAGCATGGCATATCCTGGTCATGCAGCATAGCCTTTTCTCCCTTTAATATAGACCGATTCTTCCTCTCAACAACCCCATTCTATTGCGGGTTGTAAGGAACAGTCCACTCTCTCTTGATTCCTTCCCTGGTACAGAACTCTTTGAACTCTTTCCCTTTGTACTCACCTCCATTGTTTGACTAAAGAACCTTTATCTTCCTACCTGCTGAATTCATCACAAGAGCTTTAAACTCTTGGAAGCGAGTAAAAACCTCATCCTTGGTCTTCAAGAAGTATATCCAGGTCTTCCTGGAGAAATCATCAATAAAAGAAACAAAGTACTCATATCCTCTGAGAGACTTCATCGACATTGGTCCACATATATTTTAATGTACTAGATCAAGAACACCCTTGGATCTAGTGTCACTCCTTGGATAAGCTACTTTCGCAAACTTCCCCAACACACATCCCTTCCATACATCATCATGCTATGTGCCCACCTCTGGAACACCTGTCACTGTCTCACAAAGCAATTTAAGTGCCCCATGATGTATATGGCCCATCCTCCTATTCCATAGCTCTCTTTGATATCTAGAATTATTGTTTCTCATCAGTACCTTATGAGTATAACACTACAACTTGTAAAGTCGGCTACTCCTAACTCCAATAGTTGTGGGTGATTTCCAATCCTTGTGCTTGATTAACACATTCGCCCCTCTAAAGAGTACATTGTAACCTTTATCCTGAAGGATGAATACAAAAATCAAATTCATATGCAAGCTTAACACATGCAACACATCATGAATGGGAATCCACTTGCCATTCTCCCTCTAAAATAGAATAGTCCCTTTCCCAACTGGATTGACCTTGGACATGTTCCCCATAGAAATTTATATTTTGATGTCCTTATAGCTGGAGAAGTACTCTCTAACTCCTATCATATGAAATTATGCCTCACTGTCTATATACCAAACACCCTGTGAGTTTGAGCTAGCCATACAAGCTATGAGAGATAAATCATCCTCCATTCTACTAGAGAGCTCATCTGCGCTTGCTAAAGCTGTTGTCTGCTTCTTGCCCTTCTTTTCGTTCTTCTTCCTTTGTGGGAAATTGCTAACATAGTGGCCAAAATCGTGATAGCCATAGCACTTGACTTTAGACAAGTCCTGCTTCTTCTTCTTCTCACTCTGTGGATTTGATCCTTTTCTAGACCCCTTCTTCGCTTTCCCTTTTCCTGAAAGGGAAATGTTTTCCTATTCTGCCTCACTTTTTTGACTCTTGCTATTGGTTCCGCTAACAAGACTAAGTCTAAGCTCCTCTTGAGTGGAGTCACTCCATAGTCAATCCCAACTCGGTAAGGTGTCTCATCCATTGATAACCTGAACAAAGACATCCCACTACTTAATAAACCCATTTAGGGCTATCTACACTAGCTTGTCATCATCTGGTTTATCTCCAACAGTTGCCAACTCATCCTTGAAAATTCTGAGTCTGTTGAGGTAACTTGTCACATCTTCTCCCTTGTTCATTCGAGTAATCTTTAGCTTTTCTCTGAGAATTAGCTTCTGGTTAGTGGTAGAATTTTGGTACAAATTCAGAATGGCATCCCACATCTTCTTTGTTGTATCTAACTCTGCAATATGTGGAACAATATGGTCCTTGACACCATCAAGGATCAACCTCCTCACCTTGGCATCTTCCTTCTTATGTGCTAAGAGTTGTGGTGGATTTGTAGGTATAGGTACAACATTGGTCACATATTCCTTGATCCCATTCTCTTCCAGCAATAAAGAAATTATGGCTTTCTAGACACCAAAATTTGAGACACCATCCAATATGTCTTGATCTCTTAAACCTGATGAGGCCATCTCAAAAGAAAATAATAATAATAATAATAAAATTCTGAAGAGGTAGCACTGGGTTTTATAAACCCTCTTTCTTGCGTTGAGCCTTTTTTTCCCTCAGATTAGCTCTGATACCATGTGAAAATTCTATTGCAGTTACTGATTATTAATCTCCTATCTAATACATAGATTATTTGACTCTAGAAAATTAATTCACAAAAAATATTGAAAAATAACACAACTGTAATTTCATAAATAAACTCACAAGAAAATCATGCACTATAATGAACACAATATTTTTGGACAAATTGTTCGTGGAAAAATTTTGAACGAAAAACCACTACTGCAGATGAGGAATTTAATTAAACTTTAGCAAATTAAGGAATACATAAACTGCTTGCCTCTTACTAGTAGAGCTACGACAATATTCTTCTCCATAAATTCTCCCCTCAATTTCTCCTGCTAAAATTCCACTACTATTATCCCCAACGCTATCACTACAATACTATTTGCTCTCACTACAAATCTACTTGCTATCACTGCAAATCTTTCTCAAGTATCTCTACTTGCTATCACTGGAAGTCTACTTGTGTGTGTGTTCTCCAAATTCCCATTGATCCCCTTTTATACTATTCTCATTGGAAAACCAATGGCCTAACAACCCTAACTAACTAGATTCTAGAAGTCTCTAGAGGAATCAATTATTTAATTACATAATTATCTAGACAACTCACTCCATTCTAAAAGTCTCTAGAAAATAATTAAATAATTAAATAAACACTTCTTGGGAATGGAGACACTTGTCCAAGCTACATAAATTAACACTACTCACACAAATATTCTTTTTGTATATTCAAAATTACACTTTTGTAGATCTAAATATCTATTTCAAATAATATTAATTTTAAATATTTAATTATCATTTATATTTTATTTCTTATCTTCACTAAAAATCAATCACCCCTAAATATAATATTAATTGTATTCAAAAGAAAAAACACTACTATTTTCCAATAAAATAGAAAAAAAATGTGATAAAATGGAAAAAAATGTGATAAAATGGAAGAAAGATTATGTTTCATAACAATATAGCTATATTTTTTTTTTTATCTTAAATCAATTGTTAAGATAAATTATGTATGTCCATAAAAATAATTATTTTTTACTGAGACTTTTTAAACTTATGAAAAATACAAAAAATATCTAAATGAAGAAAATAGAAAAGGAAATTTACTATTAAAATACCAAATGTCCTACTAGCCTCATTCTTAATGCTCTATCAATAGATAGATTGTATTGTCGTTTTATAAAAAAACTACATCTATTTGTGTTAATAATGAAAAGTCCAAATTAGATTAATGTACAATTAAAAAAATGTTTTTTCTCTATCATAAGAATCTATTGGATTTTATGTTCATCCTCTACTTTGCTACAGATCAAGTTTGGCTATCTAGGTTAGAAATATGATTGTAGACACATCATAGAGCTTTACATTTAACCTTCTAGAAAGTAAAACTTTTGTCTATATTGTTTTCTTGAATAATCTTCATTTTCATTGTTACTTTTAGTAATTTAAGGTTCAATGTTATTATAAAATACCATGGAAGGGTTGTCCTTTATCAAAAGTAGGCATACTTTGATAGATTATGAAGATTGAAAGATAGTAAAAAAAGAGCCTACAATGGCATGTACATATTCTTTACTTCTTCAAAAACACCAAATCTAAATACATCACTAACTACATGACTCTTTAATTGTTTGAAGTAATAGAAAATGCTTAAAAATTGATGAATGATGAAATGAATATAATTAAATATTAATTAAAGTATTAACAAAACATTGAATTAGCAAGACACGGGTTTCACCATTGGGATATTACTATTAGCATTTAACCATATAGTTTTACAAGTCAAACTTATTGACCCATGTTTCATGAGTAGTGATTCACATGAACCCATCTCTCATGATAGTGAATGGTCCACTTAGCACTCATTACATCTAGGTGATGCTCACAGAGGTGAAGCACTAGGCCTTCCCAGGAGATCACTCATCCTAGTACTACTTCAGCTCAAATGTGCTTAACCACTAAGTTTCCCCCAAGGTTAAACCCACTTAGCTTGCAATCCCTTCCAAAACCTTCAGCAAGTGTTAACCATGTATCAAATCCCCTTTAGCTTGATATCAATTGATAAGTAGGAGGTATTTTCCATAGCATGCTAAATTGTGATATTGCTATTAGGATTTAACCATGTAGTTTTACAAGTCAAACTCATTGACCCATGTGTTCATGAGTAGTAGTTCACAAGACCCATCTCTCATCATAGTGAATGGTCCACTTAGCACCCATTGTATATAGGTGATACTCACATAGGTGAAGCACTAGACCTTCCTGAGAGGTCACCCATCTCAATACTACTCCAACTCAATGCACTTAACTTCAAACATCCAACTAAGGCCAACTAACCAAATTTGCATTGAATATAGGAAGAGGTCCACTTGAACATCCAAAAAATATTTATGGGTGCATAGTGGAAAAATAGGGTAGACCTAAATAAATGAGCAAGGGGATGAACCACTAATTTTTCTAAGACCCTAAACACTACAATTATGTGTAAAATAAGATGCAAATAACAATAAGAAATAATACCTAACTATTATAACAACTATGGGGGAATTTTTTAGAGCATAAAAAGTTGTGTGCTTGGTTAAAAAGTTGTTTTTGAGCTATAGACGACTCATTCACCTTTAGTGGCGAATGGGTCCTTTTTGGGTTTCAGAAAACTAATTTCAAGGTCTCATTCTTTGATGCTTGCACTCTCAAATTCCATGTTATCAACTTTTGAAAGTAATGCAATTCTATAGCTTTGATTCCTTGATTTTTCACTTTGAATGAGAACTATTGCAACTTTGCAACTTTGACAATTTTGCTCCAAATCTTGCTCTTCAACTTCTAAATCTGCAATTAGACAATAATAGGTAGAAAAACTTTTTGTTTGTTAGTGAATGGGGGTTTTCCTCAGTCAAATCCCTTGTAGCTAATCAAACCAGATGATGAAATAAAGGAATGAAATATGAAATATGAAATATGAAATATGAAATATGTAAATGATGTCACCTTGGATGATGTCTTGTGAAACAAATATGCAAACTAACATGTAGTGTCCATGAAGAATGTAGATCTTGGATCCTTGAATGTAAGTTGAACAATGGTTGCAAGTAGATCTCAATGCTACATCCACTTCTTTAGCTCAACAACATGAATGCATGCATCATACCCTTGAAATAATGATATGACTTTGAATTGCTGCAATAAACTCTTGAAATCTACCTTCAAATGTGTTATGAATGCTCTTGAAATTGCTAGAATGGTTGTAAATTTTGCTAGATGAAACAATGTGAATTAACCCCTTATTTATACTAAATTAGGAGATTTACCCCGAAATTCAAATAATTAAGGTCGACACCAGATCTGGAAAGAAAATTTATTAAATTCTCGCCAGAATGAAAATAAAAAAGTGAGGTCAATTTACCAGGACCTAACCCCATATGCCACTTAGGGCAAATGGGTGGACTGACTCAGTTTACCAGGACCTAACCTCAGGGGATTGAAAGAAGGCTAAAAACCCATTCTAGATCAACTGAAAAAGGGGGGTCTTGTTAAGAGAGGACCCATTCGCCACCTATGGCAAATGGGTCCTAACACCATTTTTCAGGACCCAACCTTTCCCAATGAAATATTTTGTTAATTAAATTATGAGTTTCAAGATAGATTTTCGAGAGGTGTCAAAATTAAGGTTTAAATTTGAATTAAAAGGGGGTTAATTACTCCAATTACCCACGATTAATTAATCACCACCTAGATAAAGTGAAAGTGTCTTATAACACTTTACAACACTCAAATAAAGTACACATTTAAATACATTTTATTAGAAAGGGGCTTATAAGGCTTAATTAAGCAAATACATCCTAGAAAAGTGTGAAAGTGTGTTACAACACTTTACAACACCCTTGCAAAGGATCAATTATGACATGTTTTAGTCCAATAAAGACCCTAGAATAGAGTGAATGCGTACAACACATTACAACACCACTCCAAGACATCATTAATTCAATTTTAATGTCAATTATCATACCAAATAAAGAAAAAACCCTACATTTTCCATTACTACAATGGAGTAGTTGGAAAATATAAAATATTACGACTATTTTCAATTTAAATTGCGTGTTTGGCATTGACTACATCTTGAAACAAGACTGGTGGGTATTTTTGTGCAAAACAGCCTACAAATATACGCTTTGCGGCAAAAGCCAGAGCATACCAGAGCATCTCACGTTCTATCTTAGATTTATGTGTATACCAGAAGTGGCCTTTTCCCTCAAAGCTTCCTCCGCCATGGGATTTTCTGTGGGTTTCCGTAACATCGCTATACCCAGAGTGCTGCTTTACTCAGCATCAGCCATGGCCTACATACACAACGCAATATGTTTGTTTCTTTCTGGCCTTGGACTGAGCAGGCCGCCACAAGACGAGAGCTATTTGTGGCAAGAATTACCAGAAATTCACCCCACATCAGGGGAGATGATAAAATATAGGTTGCCTGTCATTAGACTCCGAAATGTTGCAGAGAAGGTGATTGAGAGCGAAGAGGATGATGTGTGCGCAGTCTGCTTGAGCTCTTTCGAAGAAGATGACGAAATCCGAGAGCTGTGCAATTGCTGCCACATATTTCATAGAAATTGTTTGGATAAATGGATTGATAACCATCACGATACCTGCCCTTCCTGCAGATGTCCTCTGCTTCCACCACCTGAACTTTCTGTCGATGGAGATGAACTGTTTTGAAAATTATTTCCTCAATGTTAGACTGTTTTATTTCTGAGCTTTTTACATAATAAATTTAAGTTTTAGAATGACTAAAACGAAGTGTTAGAGGTTCTAAACCTGGACTTAACAGTCTTGTTAAATCGGTTCAGTCGTACAACTGATTCTCGGTTGATTAAATTAGATATTAAATACATAAAATTTCCCGTTTCTCGATTAGAAATGTTTCCTACCAGTCGTAGATTCCGTTTTTTTCATGCTTTTATTGATTGAAAGCGAACTTTTGGGTGTCAACAAAACAAATCACTTTTTCATCGCTTTCAAAAAATGTAGTATGCTACGTTGATAAGAAATTATGTTTCGTCATATGCAAGGGAATAAATTTGTTTTCACATGTAAAAAGATTTAAAATGGTATATTTTTCTATTGTCACTTTCACATGATGCTATTTTGATTTGAAAGTAAGGAGTTTTATAATTTTGATATTAAAAAAGAAAGGGTGGTTTTTCATTATGTAAGGTAATAAATGAAAATCAGATTTGATAGAAAGGATCAAATATTTCTTATTTAAAATAATATCGGTTTTCTAATTTTCTAAGGCAATAAATTGAAATCCAATTTGATAGAAAGAATCAAATATTTCTTATGTAAAATAATGTGTATTAGTAAAAATAAGATATTTATTATATTTTTGAATGTGAATGAAATTGTAATTTTTCACATCTAAAAAGACATAAGTGTATTGTCACTTTCATGTGTTGGTATTTTGATTTAAAAGGAATCATGGCACATTGATATTAAAGAACAAAGAATATGAATATGAATGCAATTGTAATTTTTCACTTGTTAAAAAGTCTAAATTGATATATTATTGTACTATCACTTTCATATGATGGAAATTTTGATTGAAAGGGAATCATTGTGCTTTGATATTAAAGAATAAGAGTGTTTTCCCACTTGAAAAATGAATCAATGTATATTGAATATTTCTTATGTAAAATAATGTGTAGGTTATTTTAAACAATTCAAAGTATTTTTTATTAATAAAAATAAGATAATCATTATATTTTTTAATGTGAATGAAATTGTAATTTTTCAGATGTAAAAAATATAAACGATATTCTCCTATACCCATGTGATGGTATTTTCATTTTAAATGAATCATGGTGCTTTGATATTAAAGAAGAAAGAGTGATTTCCCATTTCTTTAAGGAATAAATATAAATTGAATATTTTTTATGTAAAATAAAGTGTAGGTTATTTGAAACTATTTGATGTAAATTTTCTTAGTATAAATAAGATAATTATTATATTTTTGAATGTGAATGAAATTATAATAGTGAAATTTGTATATTTATGTCATTTTCAATTTAATTTTGTATTTATTTTTAAGTAATATTTTGATATACATAAATAGTGATAAATATCATGATTTTGTGTGAATGTATATTTGTTCTCTTAACCTTTTATACATGTAAATCAACATGCTCTTATACATTCATCTTATTTTCCCACTTATCATACCTATCTATGCACCTACCTCAATTTAGTTATTTCAACCTAGATTTGATTACTATACCATTTGAGGATGCATTTGCAATCTTGGGGGTGAAATTACAAAAAAAAACTTATTTGTAATAAATTTAAAATTTCATCATTTGAGAAAGATGACAAAGTTTGAGAGAATTGTACAATTGTTGGCACATTTCATAGATTCTTTTAGGATAAATGGAATGATAATCATTAGGATAATGAGATGAATATGAAGATCAAATATATATTTACAACAGTGTAAACATCCTAAACTTAGAGATTACTCTAATAAAGTAGAGAATTTGTGAAAACTTCTAAGTAGTTCACTAATTTTGGTTAGGGAAAGTTTGTAAAGATCTATCACATTTTATGGAATATTTTTAGAATATAATAACTTCCAACTAAAATTCAAATTGGGCTACCAAATTTATTATGTCTATACTTATTTTACTTAAAATAATTTGTGTCACAACTATTATTGTTTGAATGTATTCACTAGATATGCATATAGAATCACTTTAGTGTTAATTCACAAAAAAAAAATATTATGTACAAAATAAATGTTCTTACCACTTCGACTCAGACAAAGATTTTTTTTGTATATTCAAAATTACACTTTTGTAGATTTAAATATCTATTTCAAATAATATTAATTTTAAATATTTTATTATCATTTACATTTTGTTTCTTATCTTCACTAAAAATTAATCACACCTAAATATAATGTTAATTGTATTCAGAAGAAAAAACAAGTTACTATTTGTCAATAAAATAGAATAAAATATGATGAAATGGAAGAAAGATTATGTTTCATGACAATATAATAATTTTTTATCTCAATTCGATTGTTAAGATAAATTATATATGTTCATAAAAATAATTATTTTTTAGTATTTGGGACTTTTAAGACTTATGACAAATAAATATTTATCTAAATGAAGAAAATAGAAAAGGACATTTACTATTAAAATACAAGATGTCTCACTAGCCTCATTCTTAATGTTCTATCAATAGATAGATTATATTTTAGCTTTACAAAGTAAAACTACATTTTTTTTTTTGAAGTGTGTGTGCTAATAATGAAAATTCAAATATAAATATCAAAGAGGGGGCTACTTAGCTATGGTTGAAGTGTGTACTAATGATGAAAATTCCAAATCAGATTAATTTACGTTAAAAAAATGTTTCTTCTATATCATAAGAATTTATTGGATTTTATGTTCATCCTCTACTTTGTTAGGGATCAAGTTTGGCTATCTAGGTTAGACATATGATTGCAGACGCATCATAGAGCTTTAGATTTAACCTTCCACATAGTAAAACTTTTCTCTATTTTCTCCTTGAATAATCTTCATTTGATTTGTTACTTTAATTTAAGGGTTGATGTTATTAAGAAATGGCATTGAAGGGTTTTCCTTTCATCAATAGTAGACATACTCTAATAGACTACCAAGATTGAAGGATAGTAAAGAAAGAGCCTACAATGACACGTACATATTCTTTACTTCTTTCAAAACACCAATTCTAAATATATCGCTATTTAGTGACTCTTTAATTCTTTAAAATAATAGAAAATACTTAAAAATCAATGAATGATGAAATTAATATAACTAAATATCTTTAAATATTAAGAAAACATTGAATTAGCAAAACACAAAAAATTTAAGGCCAACTAACCAAATTTCCATTGAATATTAGAATAGGTCCACTTGAACGTCCGAAAAATATTTATGAGGTGGTTGGAAAATATAAAATATTATGACTATTTTCAATTAAAATTGCATGTTTGATGTGGTGGCCAATTGGCTCAGGGGAAAAAGGGCTCTGCAACTTGGTCGTGTGTGTGGTTTCCTATTTTGTGGGTGTCCTCAAGCACCCGTGGAGGAGGCTCGACCCTCCTCCATCATTTTGAATCATCATTTTCCAAACTTTTCTTTGTACTGTGCAATCTGGACATGGTATTATCTTTTGATCCAGTGAGGTGTGGTTTATGGGCTGCTCCCGTTGGTTTTCCTTTCATTCATGTTGAGGCATGTGGGTGATTGCATTGGGGATTTATTGTCATAATGAATGGGGATATGGTTCCCTGGTAAATTTCTTAAATGACTCAGCTTCTGGCAGGTCTGTTAAGTCTTTTAGAGATATTGTGGTGGGTGAGTGTGAGTGCCTTCCGCAGGGTACAAAGTTTGTTGCCGACTGGTCTACTTTGCTGGTGAGTGATGGAGAAGAGGGGAAAGGTAAGCAATCGTTGTCTCCTCCTTTGAAATTTGTCTTGGTTTTGAATGAAGAATTGGATAAAGCTATTTATGAGGAAGATGTGAGGCTTTCTAAGACTACTATTTTCTTTGTGGCTATCGACTCTGATAGGGTCCTAGCTAGGAAATATATGGAAGAATGGTTCAAAATTGTGTGGGAAAAGAAATTAGGGTTGCATTTTTATTATTGTAGAATGGTGCAAAAATGATTATTTGTTGTTTTCTTTAACAACCGTAAATTTCAATAGGAAATTGTTAGTAAGGAATTTTGGATTGTTGGAAAGGTTTCTTTTCGAGCCTTGGCATGGTGTCTAGAGGCTCTTAATGAGGAGGTTCTAGACTTGTCCAGTCCTTGATGGTTGGTTATTAAAAATGTTCTCCCTCGACTCTTGAAATTTGTTCCTCTTTTACTTGAGCCTTATGGAAAGGTGTTGAGAATGGAAGAGACCAAATCGCCTCTTCCCCATTCGGATGCGAGGGTTTGGTCTCCATAAACCTAGGACTGGATCTTCCATAGATCCTAGAAATCAAATTGAAATCTGGCACCATCAATTGTGTTGTGGAAACCCTAGGAAGCCTTAATGCTTGTTATCTCTATCATGGAGAAGGGCATATTAGAAGGAATTGTCCTATGATTAAAAACAAGATTAATAAAAAGCAATATTATGGAGGAAATAAGAGCAATAAGCATGTTTCACTAGAATTTGATGGGGATTTTAACCTTTCATGGGAGGCAAAGGAAGGTTGTCCTCCCTTGAGAGTTGAACACCAAAAGGATTTGGCCACCTTTGCAAATGAGGTTGAAATCAGTAATGCAACAAATTTGAACTCATTATGTTAGGATTTGAACATTTTCATGAATAATAATGGTGATGAGGTGGGGGACATGTTTTTTGACAGAAATTGTCTTCCACTTCCTTGCCCAGATGTTTTGAATAAGGTTTTTCTCAATGGAAAGCTTAATGCACAATAATTGGACCTTTAGAAAATAAGAAAAATAAAGAAACCCGAGGGTAATGAATCTATTACAGTGAATGAGCTTTATTCTTTTAATGATAAATTTTTTAGAGATTTAAAACTTGTTGGCTTAACAAAGTAATCACAAATAATAAAAGACCATAAGAATGAAGGGGATTTGAGCCCTTATACTTGTGGGGTCTGCTCCACTGAAACTGTTGATAATTCCACATCTTTATGCTCTAACAAGGAGGCCCACTTGGAGGTGTCTATCCATCCCAAGGGGGATGTAATTGACTCAAGGCCAAATCTTGTATATAGCACCTGGAACCTTAACTCCGAATGTGATAAGGAGAATGAGACTCATTCAAAATTGGCAGTTGTATATATTATCCCCGTTGATGGATTGGTCAATTTGGATGGGTTTCCCTCTCAATCAGGCATGGACTCTGCAGATGACCTAGGGATTATCTCTACTAGGGAAACCATTGATGGGGAGGGTGTGCCCATTTAGGTGCTTGTTAAAAAAACCAGGAGGTATAGAAAGAAGAATGGTTTGGATGGCACAAAATTGTAGGATGACAAAGATGGTAATCCCTTGTTAAAAGAAAAAAGGAAGAAGCTTAGTGTGGTGATCCTTCCACCCAATGCTAAGAGAATTGAGGTAGAGAATAAACTACCTAAGTGCTTTGATAATTTTAGGACTGATAAGGGCCCTTCATCCAACGACCAAAAGGATGGAACTTCATTGCATTTCTTGGAATGTAAGGGGCCTTGAGTCCCCTGATAGAAAGAATCTTGTTAGGAGGTTGGTTGAAAAAAAAGAGGAAATGGATTTCTTAATTCTCCAAGAAGTCAAATCTGTTGGATTTGCCTTAGAAACAAGCCTTAAGGTAATATGGAGGGATGCCTCTCATTTTGTGACCAAGCATGAACTGAGGAAAGGTGGGGCTATCATTATGATGGCTAACAATTAGAGCTAGTATGTGGTACATTTTGGTGTATCTCCCTGCAATAGGGCAGTTTGGGTAATTGTAAAGAAGAAGGAAGATTGCATTGGTGTCTACTCGATTTATGCTCCTATTGACTATAGAGATAGAGTTTTGTTGTGGAAGTGGTTGTTCAATTTGGGTATGTGCAGGATCATCATGGGAAAAACAGGCCCTTAAGTGGCAAAAAATTTAGAAAAATCAAAGTTAGGTAACTTGACGGAAAAATTTGAATAAGTTATCTATATTATTTCAAAAATATGTAAGAATAGAATCTATAGAAAATTGAATGTAGTTTCTAAACTACTAGGTTTTTTTTAACACAAAAAATCTATTTGGTGAAAATTTGAAATTTTAATGCAGTAGTACTTAAATTTTAGGAAAAATATAAGAAGTAGGTGTCTGTCTGACCACCCTAATCACAATAAAATGATAATATTTTTTTTATAATATTTTAGATATAAGTAGAGGACTCATTTCTGAATGTGACACATATTTTTTTGTAATTTGTTTTCAAGTAAATAATTAATTATGAATTTTTGATTATAAATTTTCAAGAATATAAAAACTCATATGTCTGACCACCTTAACTTGGTCAAAACTTCATGAAATTCAATTTTTATTTATTTTTATCCTATAGTATGCGAAGCATAGAATGTGACACATGTTTTGGATTCAAAAAATGTGATATTGTTTGAAAGCTATAGATTTTTTTCAATCAGCTTATGTATCAGGACTTTAGTTGTAATTCATATAGAAAATAAATAATAATTACTTATTAAACTCAAAGTGCAGCATAATTTATATTGATGGAAAGTTCAGAATCTCCTTTTAAAACCCTTTTCATTTCATCAATTTTGGGTTAAAAAAAAGTCGTCAGCCACATACCCATCATATTGCCACTTTTTGGCCCATCATGATCCTACACATACCCATCTCCAAGATATCCCTTAGATTATGGGGGAAGACTTTAATTTTGTGGAAAGAGAGGAGGACAAATATGGAGGTGTTGGTCATGTTTGGAAAGACTATGAGAAATTTCATTGGTTAAGACTTAAGTCTAAGTTAACTCTTGAGGATCCCATTGAAGGCCAGATGGAGTGTATGGGCATATGGTTCACTTGGTCCAATTACCAAAAAAATGAGAGGAGGGTTCTTTGTAGGCTAGATAGATTTGATATAAATAAAACCTTCTTTTTTGCTACCCTACTTAAGGATTGCTGCAAGGTGGAGGTTACTCCATTCTCACTCTCTAATAATCACCTAATAAGAGCAAAATTTGTGTTTAAAAATGGTGTTGCCTCTAGTGTTGGTCCCAGAAATGGGTTTTCTCTTAACACCAAACTTCTTAAGGATGAAGATTGTAAATGTGTCATAAACTCTCTCAGAGCCATTAATAAGTGGTTACATAGGTCCCTACCTCCCATTGAAAGATGGGACTTGAATGTGCAAGGTTGGAAGATTCTTTCCTAGACCATTGGAAGGAAAAAGGCAAAGGATAGAAGGAGAAAGGAAACATCTTTGTAGGACGCTCTTTTCAAGGTAGAATCTGAAGTGAAAAATTGCCCTAATGATAGCTCCCTGGTGGATAAGCTCACTGTGGCCAGAGACAATCTCAGGAGGTTTCAAACTAACAAAGTCAATTGTCTAAAAATTAGAGCCAAGATGAATTGGCTGGAAAATGGTGACAAGGGTACAAATTTTTTTTTTAGATATTTAAAGGAGAAGCAATCCAGAGAATTAATTGATCAGATTAATGTAGATGGTAATATCCTTTTGAAGTAGGATGAAATAAGAGAGCAATTTTTCCTCTTCTATCAAAATCTTTTCACTTCTGAAGGGGGTAATGAGTCTTGCTTTTGAGATAGGGACTATATCAAGGGGATATTTCCTAGTTGGATTGGTAAGGAGGCAGCCCTTGAATTGAACAAAGAAAATTCTAAGGAGGAGATAAGGAGATCTATTCTCTCCCTCAAAAATGACACATCTCCAGGACCTGATGGTTTATCTGCATAATTATACAAATCCTTCATTGATTGGGCTTGTGATGATCTCTACATGGTCTATAAGGATGCCTTCGAGAGAGGTTCCCTTGGAAAAAACATTAAATGAGGAATTATTAAGTTGATTCCTAAAGAGGGAGACAAAACCCTTGTTAAGAATTGGAGACCCATTACTCTCCTAAATGTTTCCTATAAAATTTTGGCAAAAGTTCTGGCTGAGAGGTTGGCTATTATTCTTCCCACCATCATTAATTCAACTCAAACTGGCTTCATTAAGGGGAGGTACATTTTGGAGAATCTAGTGACAAGTTATGAGGCCATGAATTGGTCAAGGAATTCAGGGCAAGATGTTGCAATGCTCTTGCTAGACTTTGAGAAAGCCTATGAAAAAATTAAATGGGACTTTGTCCTTATGGTCCTTGAAGCATTTGGTTTTCCAAGTGTATTTTGTTCTATGGTCAAGACTCTGTTCCAAGATGCTTTTGCTCAAGTGGATGTTAATGGAGTTCTTTCACAGGAAATTGTTCTTGGGAGCTCAATCAGGCAAGGATGCCCCCTTGTACCAGCTCTTTTTATCATTGCCTCTGATGTTCTTCATTATATTTTGAGGGATAGATCATTGACCCTTGGGGTAAGAGGTATCAGGATGCCGGATTCCAATGAACTTATCAATCTTCAGTTTGCTGATGATACTTTTATTCTTGTACAGCTAGATGAGGATAACTTTGCAATTATTATGAAGAAGCTTGAGATTTTTTGCTCTACTTCAGGGGCAAAAATTGCCCCTACAAAATCTTACCTTCTTGGGTGGAAAGATAAGCCCCCTGATTGAGTGTGTAGTTATGGTATCCAATGGGGCGGTCCTCATAAACTTGTGAGATACCTTGGTATTCCATTTTCTATTGAGCCTAACTTGAAAGATATGTGGTGTTGGATTAGAGATAAGATTGAGAATAAATTAACCAAATGGGACAATCATTACCTCTCTTTTGCTAGGAGGTTCCAAATCTATAAAAAAAAAATTCTTCTTATAGCATTAATTTTGCTTCTGTTTGGTTTTATTGTTCCTATCAAATCAATGTTATTCAGAAGAGAATTACGGATTTTTTGTGGTCAGATGGTAAGGGGAAGAAGAAGAAGCATTCTGCCAAATGGGAGTGGTGTACTATTTCCGGAGCGAGAGGTGGGCTGGGGCTAAAGGATTTGAGGATCCAAGGTATTGCTTTGGCTTCTAAATGGGTGACTGGGGCTTTGGATGGGGAGGAACCATGGAAGGTGCTCGTGAGATACAATATTGCTAGTGTTGTGCCTAAGCATGCTAAATTTTGGAAACTTCTCCCTTTCAATGATATTCTTAGCTGCGAAGTGCCTATGTCACCTGCAAGGTCCAATGCTTTTAAAACCTTATGGAAGGCTTGGGAAATTGTTAAGAAGCTCTTATCCAACTGCCAATTCATCAAGGGTGATAATAGGGAAATCTTTGCCAATAGATCTATTTGGTGGAACCCAAGACGTAAGGGGAAGCCCTTGGCCCTTATTCAAGGGTGCTCTGCTAAAGGTTGGGCACTTAAAGGAATCCTTTGCTTTAAGGATATCTTAATTAATGGTAATTTGAATGATTGGAATACCCTTAGCACTGAGTTTAACATCCCTCAAAGTAACTGGAGAACTTACACAGTGTTGAGAGAGGCTTGTGGCCATCTCAAGTTCTCGATTAAAGTCATAAATGAACCCCTCCATTGTAAAGATTTTGTGTGGCACAATGGAAACTGAATAATGAATGTTAAAGTTAAAGATATTTATTATATGCTTACTGATCAGGTAGATATTACTGAACATATGAATAAAGTTTGGCAAGTAAACTTGAGCAAGGATCATTGGCAAAGAATCTTTTTGAAGAATTGGCTAAAGGAACTTGAGGCCAAAAAATGCTTGTTTCGTATGGCTTATGATTATGCAGAAGCTCCCTTATAAAAATAACACATATGATCTTGATATGTGTTCTTTATGCAGGAAACCTGAAACTTTGTCTCATATTTTCTTTGATTGCATCTTTTCCAAAGAAATCTGGAGTATGTTTTGCTTTTCTCATAATATCTGGGGGTGTAGTGGAGGTTTAAATTTTGTGAATATGGTTTTTCTTCAAAATTGCAAGTTAAGTAAAACTGGTGCTTTATTCTGGCATATCCTCTCTACTGAGATTTTGTAAGCAATTTGGAAATCCCAGAATGAGGACCGATTTCAAAGTAGAAGAAGATTGCTTATTGAGTCCTACAAGGGACTCATATTCTATAATGTTGCTATGCAGGTGTTCACTATTGTGGAGTTGTCAAAGGATAAGTTCTAGAAATACTTGGAGAACAGGGAAACTTCTATTGATACCATGGATGCCAGATATGGTCATATGTGGCAGGAAGGCCACCCTGGGTGCTGAGGTTTTTTTGAGGGCCTTGCAGGCATTTAGAGATGAACTTAAAGAAGAGCAAAAAACCAATCCTAGTGTGTATAAAGGCAAAGAAGTGGTTATTGTACTGATGGAGCAGCTGAAGAGGTCAATGCAGCTCAGACTTGGCGACTCTTAGTGATGGTGATAGCTTTGCTCATCATGGTTAACTTCTTGCCAATGGTGCTCCTTTTGTCATGGTTCCTTGTGTATGGGTTTGTTACATATGATGGTACCTTTGTTAATGTTTTTGTGTATATTCTGATCTCGGATTATGATGTAATTTTGAGTTGTACCTGGTCCTGATGATTTAAGTTGTATCTTCTGTGGTCCAGGTTAGGTTGTTTTTGTGGTTGCAGGGCTTCTTGAATGTACTGATCTGATACTCTGATGTTTCCTATCTGATCTGCTATGTACTGTTCTCCTTATATTTAATTAAAAATTAAAATTGCGTGTTTGGCATTGACTACATCTTGAAACAAGACTGGTGGGTATTTTTGTGCAAAACAGCCTACAAATATACGCTTTGCGGCAAAAGCCAGAGCATAGCAGAGCATCTCACGTTCTATCTTAGATTTCTGTGTATACTTGAAGTGGCCTTTTCCCTCAAAGCTTCCTTCGCCATGGGATTTTCTGTGGGTTTCCGTAACATCGGTATACCCAGACTGCTGCTCTACTCTGCATCAGCCATGGCCTACATACACAACGCAATATGTTGGTTTCTTTCTGGTCTTGGACTGAGCAGGCCGCCACAAGACGAGAGCTATTTGTGGCAAGAATTACCAGAAATTCCCCCCGACATATTCAGGGGAGATGATAAAATATAGGTTGCCTGTCATTAGACTCCGAAATGTTGCAGAGAAGGTGATTGAGAGCGAGGAGGATTATGTGTGTGCAGTCTGCTTGAGCTCTTTCGAAGAAGATGACGAAATCCGAGAGCTGTACAATTGCTGCCACATATTTCATAGAAATTGTTTGGATAAATGGATTGATAACCATCACGATACCTGCCCTTCCTGCAGATGTCCTCTGATTCCACTACCTGAACTTTCTGTTGATGGACATGAACTGCTTAGAAAATTATTTCGTCGAGGTTAGACTATTTTATTTCTAAACTTTTTACATAATAAATTTTAAGTTTAGAGTTAGTTGAACGAAATCTTTTGGGTGTCAACAAAACAAATCATTTTTTATTGGATTACGGTAAAACAAATAATTTTTTCATCGCTTTCGAAAAATGGTAGTATGCAACGTTGATCGTAAAATAAGAAATTTTGTCAGATGTAAGGGAATAAATGCATTTTCACGTGATGCTATTTTGATTTAAAAGTAAGGAGTCATACAATTTTGATATTAAAAAAGAAAGGGCGGTTTCTCATTTTGGAAGCTAATAAATGGAAATCGGATTTGATAGTAAGGATCAAATATTTATTATAAAATAATGTCGGTTTCTCATTTTGGAACATAATAAATGAAAATGGGATTTGGTAGAAACGATCAAATATTTATTTTTGTAAGGTAATAAATAAAAATCAGATTTGACTGAAGGATCAAATATTTGCTAGGTAAAACAATGTGTAGGTTATATTATTTCAAATAATTCTTTATTAGTAAAAATAAGATAATTATTATATTTTTGAATGTTAATTTTTTATATGTAAAAAGATATAAGTGAACTGTCACTTTCATATGATGGTACTTATATTTAAAGGGAATCATGATGTATTGATATTTAAGAACAAAGAGTGGTTTCTCATTTTATAAGGGAATAAATGCTAATAGAATATTTCTTATGTAAGTAATGTGTAGATTATTTTAAACTACTTCAAGTAAATTTATATTAGTAAAAATAAGATAATTATTTTATTTTTGAATATGAATGAAATTGTAATTTTTCACTTGTAAAAATTTCTAAAATGATATATTATTAGTTCCTGCCAAGGGAACTATAGGCACCACCTATTTCTTAACTCATTATTAATAATTTTGTTTTTGACAAATAAGAGTTCATTTTTCTAATTTTTTTTAGCAAATATTTATGTATTGTTAAAGTAACATGCAAAATTTATAACAAAACAAATTTCACAAAATAATTTTCTCAAATGTAATTAGCAGGAAAGTTTTGCCCGACAAGAGCGATTTATGCAGATCCATTATCATAGTAGGGATTCTAATGATAGATGGAAAGGGTAGATTGGGCAAAAAAAATTGGTCCCTTATCAACTATGATATTATTTTAGGTTGGACAGTTTGAATATATTCGATAAAAGTTTATTGTGAATGCATATTTCACAGGTATTGAAGGGCATTGTTAAAATTCCATGTTATATTTTGCAGACTCTTGAGATAGTAAATTGGTTTATCTTAGAGACATCTCCATGTTTAATGTTTAAGATGCCTCTTTTTCAGGTCTAACAAAAAGATTTCTTATTTTTGGCGTATCCTCTATTCTTTGACGCAACTCTACCAGTATAGGATTAACCGTTTCTTAGAATAGATGTTCCCATTGTGTTATAGTTCTCTAATGTTGGTAACCATCGTGTAATGTTATGCTTATAAGAGCACTATATTTGAAAATGGTTTTGTGCAAACATGGGGGTATATATGTAAGGTATTGGTTATACACACAGGGGGGAAGGTTTTAGCACTCATTTTTCTAATGTTGGAGATATAAATGTATCGTTATTGGGTCTTTTGTGGGGTATTTGAGCAAAGTATTCATGAAATCATCAATGGGTAAAGGCGTATGATTTCATGATGCAGTTTGAGTACAATATCAAATCCTTTCTATTGCTTTTGTAGAGCTATGAACCCGTGTAACATTTCCTTACTTTGTAATCGTCTGTATATAGTAAATTCACCATGCACGCAAAATGAATAAATTTATACCATGGAAGCTTGAAATTGCTATTCTTGAAGTATGCGTTATAATATGTTGTTCGAATGGTTTTATTATTTTTCTATATTTTTCCTGTATGGTTAAAATTCCTCACCCTGCACTTTTTCTGCCTATTTAATTCTTTCTCTTCTTCATGCATCACCTTCAACTCTGCCTATTCAACTATCTATTTATATCATAATTTTCTGAGAACAGATTAATTATGGAATGATTTTCTTTACTTGTGATTTGTTGGTATTAGATTGTGGTTTAAAATCTATATTTTGTCATGCTTAAGCATTTAATCATTTCATGGTTGTCATGCATTCTATTTAAGTCAGTTGTGTGATGTATTAGTGTCTATATGTCTCCACGATGCTACTCTAGTGGTAAGGGTTTTGCGAATATCATGCGCAAGATTGATATATTTCCTATTTAAGCATTTTTTTGTTTACCCTTCCCTCATTTCCATCTATTACTAGTACCTTGGTGCATGTGCTTCAATATTTGTAACCACTTTCTGTTCCAAGAAATGATTTGTTCCATCTTCCTTGACTGCTTTGTTATTTATAACCCACTAAATGCATTCTTTTAATATGATAAGAATTGTTAGGTACGAGATTGTTATTATTAGATGAATGGTTGTTTGTGCCTTAGATGGAGGCTCGTGGTTATGAGATAAGCAACATTCTAAATTAATAGAGTTTATAGTTCTTGTTATATTTGTTTTTATGCCAAAAACCTAACACTTATTAGCCTATAAAGATGACAAACATGGAGAAATTATTACTTGCTCTTTTTTTTAATATATCAAATGTAGATTGGATGACTATGAAGGGGCTTCCTAAAATTGATTTTGTGTAGTGATAACTTGGATTTGTAATTTTTTCATTGTATGTATCCAAACTACAATGAAATCATTCATTTCTATCTTCTTTGCGCGATAATAGAGACAACTAATCATGAAAATGGGGGTTTACAGTGAAAAATGGTGAAAAATAGTGAAAAAAAAATTGAAGGAAGAACCGGGAAATGGTGAAATTGAATAGTTGAAGGTGTTGCAGTCGTCTTACATGCCTCTACAGCAATGGAGACCATCGATCCACAAAGTCAGCCCACTTTCCTCACAAAGGGAATGCCTTCGGCATAATAACATATATAGTCAAAGCAGGAGCTAATATTCTGAATGTACTGTCATTTGGAAAAACAATTATAGCAGAATGATTGGACTATTTTTGAAAGAAAAACTTATTGAGAATAGAAGAATTTTCATCAACACAATTCCTAATAGGAGAGTGTCAAATCATTTACCACTATTTTTTCAAATCTTGCATGATTTACAAAGTTTAAGAGAATTTGGCTTCCCTATCCCTATTTTAAATAGGTCCCCAATACTTTAATGTTATTTTCCAAGTTGTTTCCACTAGAATTCAAACTATCTAAATATATTCTCTAAAGGGTTGAAATAACAAAGCATTTAGTAGCATTTCTTGTTTGCATATAATCAAAGAATTGTTCACATATCTTACAGGAACACATGCTACATCATATCCTAAATCAATAGTTGCTTTCACAGGAGAATAAACGCTTACAATAAGTTGAAAATGATATATTTATGTCAAGAGATACAAAAAAAAATAGGCTAATGTGGGTAAAGGAGACAGAGAGACAATGTCAAGAGACACCATATCAATTGTATCATCATGCTTATTTATCCTTAGAAAAAAGATTAACATAGAACAATCCATCTTCTAACTAGTAAGAGATAATGCTTTAGATTTTGGAAATTATCTAAAATACATGACAACTTTTGATATTTACTTTACATATATCATTTGGTAGCTATGTAAGTTTCACAAACATCATAATTAAAATTTTGACTCTCAATCATACACTTCTTCTTTTAGATTGGGGACCATACACAACATTTTTCTTTTGTGACACTATGCAGAAAGTAACAAAAAAATTCATTGCAACATCCCAAATACATTCATTTCTCAATAGTATCAACACAACAATATTACTTTGTTTAAGATAAATATATCATAGAGATTATCTAAATAAGTATAAAAATATTGCTTACTTTTTAAATCATGACCATGCTAGATTCCATTTTGGTTTAAAATACCCCTTTGTCGAAGCCCACAAGGCATTTATTTCTATATACCTTATATATTGTTCAGAGTAAACTACACCTTGCAAATCCACGTACACCTAGAGAACCATTCAATCTCTCTATTCTAGAATGATTATCATGTTGGATATCTCCAAAGCCTTTCATATGTTAACTTGGAAACTTCTATATTGCATATACCTCTTGTCAACTTCAACCAAGGGAGCACTAATTGCATAATGAATTGTCTTCTTTTTCAATTCGATTAATCATCACCCATAGGGTCTTCTTCACCAAGTAGGGTATTAAGTTAAAGAGACCGATTATCATGTATTTTTTCCATCAAAATGGAAAAGGACCTTAGTACACAACTTATACTAGCCAATATGTTACAAAAAATTACATGATTACCAATTCTACTAGCACAAGCCAATACATACAGTTTGGATATGTTACCAGACTTACAAGATAGATGAGTACTTATACTAGCCAATATTCACTTTAATGACAGTCAACTACTTCCAAAACAATTAAATCCCATGAACTTAAGTACCCATAAATTGATAGATCCTAACAAGGAATCATGGTGAACTCGACCAAGATTTTAATTAGCAGAAACAAACATATTAATCCTCTACCTTGTGGTTTTGGTCCAGTGACTATTGCAATGTTTTTGTCCACTACTCTACAATCAATGAAACAAGCATATGGGTTAAATTGAGATTTCTGATGTTTGATTCAAGCCTTTTGGAATACACTTCACATTATAATTTTTATGAGGCTTATAAATGAGTTATCTATTACTAAATGAAATAAAAAGATCATTTTATATTGTAAGGATTTTTTTGGAGACATTAGGTACCTATAAGAGGACTTAGGACTATATGATTTCATTTTATTTGTGTAGAAAACTATAACTTTTAAGTAGGTTGGTTATACATGACTCTACGTACAATGAAAGTTCTAAACATCCTTTATTTTTTAAAGAGGATTTTTTTTTATCATATAACCTAAATGGTTAAGGAAATATTTGAACTCATATAATGCTAGCAACATGTAAATTGTGCTTTCTTCATGGCCTAAAAGTACAACTAGAGCATCTCAGAATTTTGAAGTGAGCAAAATTATTTTGTTATAAGGGTCATTTTCTAATGGAAGACAAAGTTCACTCTATCAATGATAAAATTCCTAAAGTTAGGTGACAACTGCTTTATCTTGACCAACTGTTCCTAAAACACAAAAAACTCAACAAATACAAACAAAACAATTCTAAAACAATTGTTCCTAATACACAACAAACTCAACAAATACAAACAAAACTATTCTAAAACTTTGTGGCAGGAACTTTGTTGCTCTGCAACTCTTGTTTTATTATCACTTTCATATGATAAAAAAATTGATTTAAAAGGAATCATGTTGCTTTGATATTAAAAAAGAAAGAGTGCTTTCCCACTTGAGAAGGGGATAAATGTATATTGAATATTTCTTATGTAAAATAATTTGTAGGTTATTTTAAACAATTCAAGGTAATTTTTTATTAGTAAAACTAAGATAATTATTATATTTTTTAATGCACGAATGAAATTGTAATTTTTTACATGTAAAAAGATATAAGTGAATTGTCACTTTTATATGATGGTATTTTGATTTAACAGGAATCACGATGCTTTGATATTAAAGAACAAAGAACAATTTCCCATTTTATAAGGGAATAAATGTAAATAGAATATATCTTATGTAAATAATGTGTAGATTATTTTAAAATATTTCAAGTAATTTTATATTAGTAAAAATAAGATAATTATTGTATTTTTGAATATGAATGAAATTGTAATTTTTCACATGTAAAAAAATCTAAAATGATATATTATTGTATTATCACTTTCATATGATGGAAATTTAGATTTAAAAGGAATCAGGGTGCTTTGATATTAAAGAGGAAAGAGTGGTTTCCCTCTTGGGAAGGGAATACCTGTATATTGAATATTTCTTATGTAAAATAATGTGTAGGTTATTTTAAATAATTCAAAGTAATTTTTTATTAGTAAAACAAAGATAATTATTATATTTTTGAATGTGAATGAAATTGTAGTTTTTTGCATGTAAAAAAATATAAAATGATATACTCCTATACCCATGTGATGTTATTTTGATTTCAAAGGAATCATGGTGGTTTGATATTAAAGAAGAAAGAGTGCTTTCCCACCTCTTAAAGGAATAAATATAAACTGAATATTTTTTATGTATAATAATGTGTAGGTTATTTTTAACTATTTGAGATAAATTTTTATTAGTATAAATAAGATAAATATTATATTTTTGAATGTGAATGAAATTATAATAGTGAAATTTGTTTATTTATGTCATTTTAAATTTAGTTTTCTACTTATTCTTAGGTAATATTTTGATATACATACATAGTGATAAATATCATGCTTTTGTGTGAATCTAGGCTTGTTCTCTTAACCTTTTATACATTTAAATCAACATGCTCTTATACATTCACCTTATTTTCCCACTTATCATACCTATTTATGCACTTACATCAATCTAGTTATTTTCACCTAGATTTGATTACTATACCATTCTAGGCCGAGTTTGCAATCTTAGGGATGAAATTACAATCACAAAATTTCATCATTTGAAAAAGATGAATTTTTTTGAGAGAATTGTGCAACTGTTAGCACATATTTCATAGTTTTTTTTTGGATAAATGGAGTGATAACAATTAGGGTAGTGAGATGAATATGAAGATCAAGTATATATTTACAACTATGAATACATCCTAGACTGAAGAAATGCTCTAATAAAGTAGAGATTTTGCAAAAAATTCTAAGTAGTTCACTAATTTTGGTTAGGGAAATTTTGTAATGTTGTGTCACATTTGGTTAAAGCATCCTATTGTAGGAAAGAGGTCATGAGGTCTATTCTCCCCTCAAACTCATGGTACTAAAGGGCTTGTCACACTAGCGACACTAGTCATGTGAAAAAGGTTTATGAGGCACACTATAGTTTATAGGGAGGCGAGTATAGGCGCATTGCAGTTTATATCACGTGAAAAAAGTTTACCAAAACACTGCAGTTTATAGGGGGATGGGTATAGGTGCACTACAGTTTATAGGGGTATGGATACCCGATTGATTCCTACAATCTAAAAAAGCACTAAAATTCAAATTGGGCTACCAAATTTATTATGTCTATATTTGTTTTTCTTAAAATAATTTGTCACAACTATTCTTGTTGGAATGTGTTCACCAAATAGGCATATAGAATCACTTTAGTGTTAATTCACAAAATATTAATATTATGTGCAAAATAAATGTTCTTACCACTTCTACTAACACAAATATTTTTTTTTGTATATTCAAAGTTACACTTTTATAGATCTAAATATCTATTTCAAAAATAATTAATTTTAAATATTTTATTATCATGTTTATATTTTCTTTCTTATCTTCACTAAAAATAAATCACACCTAAATATAATTTTAATTGTATTCAAAATAAAAAACACTACTATTTTCCAATAAAATAGAAAAAATATAATAAAATGTAAGAAAGAATATGTTTCATGACAATATAATAATTTTTTTATCTCAATTCACTTGTTAAGATACATTATGTATGTCCATTAAAATAATTATTTTTTAGTATTTGAGACTTTTAAGGCTTATGAAAAATAAATATTTATCTAAATGAAGAAAATAGAAAAGGAAATTTACCATAAAAAATACTAGATGTCCCACTAGCCTCATTCTTAATGTTTAATCAATAGATAGATTATATTGTAGTTTTATAAAACAAACTACATCTATTTATTTTTTTAAAAATATCTTTAATTATTGTGAACCCTATTTCCAACTTGCATTAGCAAAGTAAACATTCAAGGTATTAGATCAAAATACATGTTTAAAATAAGAATTCCCCATAAAATCTATTTGCATTGTTTAAACATAAGGAAAAAGATGATATAACTGAGCAAATACAAACAAAGATAACTATCCCTATTCTAAAACAAGACAAACACTTGATCTTATGGGGGGATTGGTGCTATTGTGGAAAATAGCCCTTTCCCAACCCCTTTGGATAAGCTAAATGATGAAATTGCTTTGAAGATGATATGAAATGCTATGAAGATAAGATGATGAATGGGAAAAATTAGCTCTCAAATTGAAGAGAGTAACTTTGCATGGATGATTGTGGAGTTGTGGAGGGTTTGATCAAGAATGAAGCCTTTCATTTATAGCTTATTTTGATGAGAGAAATAGCCAAATGGATGAATGTGGGACAAAGATTGGACAAATGAGATGAGGTCACTTTCCTTGTCAACTTGTGATAGGTTGGAGGTTGAGCACATTTTGGTCAATGTGCCAAAGAGAGGGAGATTTCAAATTTGAATTTGAGAGACAAGATGAGTTAAATGCTAAGCTTGACTTGTGCAAGAGACATGTAAGAGCTTATTAATTGCTTTTTTGGATGTGCATGCCAAATTGGGGGGAGATTCAAACTTGGAGAATATTCTCCCTTTATGCCAAGTTGAAAGTAAATAAAGATTTTGATAAATCAATTAAATGCAATTTCATGTGCAAGCAGCAAAATCTAGAGAATACAAGTGATTATGATTAGCATTTAATCATGGATTAGATTAATTAAGATGATAAGATGTTTTGGACCTGACTTGATTTCTTTGATTTATTTAAATAAGAAAGCAATAGAAGATGATTTCAGATTTAATTAAATAAAGGTTTGATTTATTTAATCAAGGAGGTGATGTTAGGATCAAGTTACTTATTTAATTCTAAAGCTGATGACTTTAGGAGATTGATAAATAAACTTGATTTATTTGCTGAGTGGATGAATATGACCTAATCAAATGCATTATGACAATTTTGCGTGTCTAAATTTTGCTTCTCTTTGAAGCAATGTACTGGTTGCGTTGGTTCAAAGAATAAACTTGTCGCGATCAAAATTAAAAAAATTTCTATTTTTTCGGTTGCCCCAGCGGAAAGAAGTACAATAGTACATTACCCCCTCGAGAGATCGAGTGAAAAGATTCGATTTGAGGGTCGATCTCGTGATAAAGAGGTTCAAAATGGATGGTTATGGATGATGATGCAAATGAGATGTTTTTTTAAGATGCTTAGAATAACAAATCTCTATTATCTTAAACAACTTAAATCATGATATGATGTATGGGATGGATGAAATGGATGATGTGATATGTTGTGACTTATGCAATGGATGATTTATGAGATGCTTAGACTAACATATCTATATTATGATGATGAATATGCATGTGAGATGATATGCAAAATATTGATGGTTCGTGGATGCAAAATGGATGCAAGATGGATGCACTGGTGATGATGATTAATTGTTCATGACATGAGTTAG
Organism: Sequoia sempervirens; assembly: GCA_007258455.2. Lineage (NCBI taxonomy): Eukaryota > Viridiplantae > Streptophyta > Pinopsida > Cupressales > Cupressaceae > Sequoia > Sequoia sempervirens. Next base: position 222,591 of record VDFB02142744.1, read on the forward strand.
TGAAAAGAAACATTAGATGATGACAAGAGATCCAACAAGCCAACTTTATGAGATGATGATGAGAAATGATGATGATAAATGGATGACGGTTTATCAAGG